>APFE031215453.1:0-35164 GCA_000404065.3 Pinus taeda
ATAAAATAATATATAACGTGTCCTGTTCTGGGGGGTCAGCGTGTTTGAATCCGACACCACGAATCTCGAATCCTATGTGCCCGAATCCCCGTGTCAAGTGACTTAGTATGATACCATGTTAGTTTTAGGACAACAATGGTACGTTTTATGCTTAGAGCAATTTTACTTCAATTTTCTTTATTAGCCCAATATCATATCCAATATAGCAATCACATCAACATGATAGTAAAATGCATATAGAACATAAATAATAATAGTAGAAGACAAGCCAACACGAGGACACAAGATATGGCACCAACCAGGGACAAACCCCAATGTTGGGAAACCCTTGATCAAATCTTCTTATAATTCTTCAAAAGTTCAACAGACAAAGAGAGTACAATTTACAATATTCACTTGCCCAAACTAATCAGTCAAAACAGCAGAAACAGAAAGCCCTAACCAAAAAGTCAACATTGGTCAACAGGGCTGAAATTGACCTCCAAAACAGCTCGGTCAACCTTGGTCAACTCGGCCTCCAGCAGCAAGATAATGCAGCCCAAAACAATCCAAAAATAACCAATCAACGCAACAACCTAAATTAGGGCAGTCAACGCAGGGGTCAAACTGCCTCAGTTTTTGTGCCCAGAACAGGAACTTGCCCAAACAGAAGTCTCCCTCACAAAACCGAAGTCAAACAGGATCAACACTGGTCAAAGTCAGCCTCTTGAAATTTCGACCTCATAAAATTTTGGTCAAATCTGGTCAACGCAACAGCTAGAAAAGACAATCTTCCTTTCGCACGTGTGGAGAGAGAGAGGCCCAAAAATCCGTACCCAATCAAGATGAGAGAGAAAAAGATGAATGAGATGAGATGCCAAAATGAGGAGGAGGCACCTTGTATTTATATGCAACGTTGAAGGTTGGAGGAGGCTAATTTGATGGTTGGCCGACCTTGACAATTTGTCCATAATCAAAATAAATTCATAACTTCATTTGTACATGTGAGAATGGGATAATCTTTAGATCAATCCTACACCTCTTGGAAAGAGGAATCCAAGAAAAATATCAATTGCCTCATAAGAGCTGTCCAAAGTGATGTTTGGCCCTAGTTGCCAAAATTTAACAAGAACACCCCTCCTAATGCCCTCAATTAATACCACATAGTCAATGTGCAAAAGTCACTAGGAAAATTCAACAATCATAAAACATATATCTCCTCACCATCATCATCTCACCCCTTGGGGGGCTAGAACCATCATCCACATCCAAGATAAGCATACAACTAAACCACCATAATGTGATAATATGCTCCACAACTATCAAAAGTGCAACCAAGGGGTGATCAACAAGGAAAGCATATGTGGGAAGAACACCAATCAACCAACACAATGACCATCCAACCTAGGAGAAGTGACTCCCCCAACCAAAAATCTTCATCAAGTGATCAAATGTAATGAACAGAAGGGGCTCCATGAAGATTTATTCCCTCAAATCAATCCAATGCTCCAAGAGTACTAGCAACAAATGTCCATCAATGTGATGAAAATCACAAGATGGAAGCTCATAAATATCAATTGTAACAATCACTAAACAGTATAAGATCAAATTTTCTATAATTGTAAACTATATTGATGAAGTGGAGATAGATAAGACAAGATAATTTTATCAATGTCCAATTGATGGCTGCAAAAGTAGGTCAATGGGATTGCCAAGTACAATGATGTCAATACAAAGTAGGAACACCAAAATGTCTTCCATATAAAGAGCAAGATACATAAATTAAACTAAAGCCTAATATCTATGTTAAAGCATGAAAAAACTTTGACTTCGAGTATAGGAAGTTATGCTAGGAGGAAGAAGTACATAAGGAAAGGATCCAAGGACTAGAGAATCATGGTCCACTAGATCCATCTCTCCTAACATCCAAGGTTAAATGAAGAAAGCTTAGAATAGAATGATGTCATGAGGAAGAGTTGGGGGAAGATGTGTACCAGCCACTACGTTGCTATCTAGAAGAGGTAATTCACTATGGATGCTTTATCTCGTCTACCTATTGGTAAGGGATCTTGTTCAATTCTACCTAATAGGTAAGAGGTGGTTAGGTGCATCCAGGGAGTACTTGAACAAAGGAAGCCAATAGATCAAAATACCAACAAACTCTAAAAGGTTTGAGACCCCCACAAACCAACACCTCATATGATTGAGTGAGATAGAAAAGGCAATAGAATTTGATGAATGGTAAGCCAAGTACAGGTACCAATCCCAACCCTTCATCAAGTCAGTGAAACTTCAAATATGGTGTAGAACTGAAATAAGGATGAAAACAATCTCAAGCCAAAAGGGTTAGGCACCAAACTCTGCAAGAATGATGTGCCAAGGTATTGTATGCTTGCATCTAATATGGGTCAAAGGAGAAGGGTCTACACTCTCTTGATTGAAGCCCAATTAGCCTCAAGAAAACAAGACCCCCAAACCTCTAAGTCATAAAGAACTATGGGTTGGACAAGGGAATCCATGAGGGACATCTTGGATGGAATGTCCTAAAAACAATGCTAGAAACCCCGTCTCTCAAGAAAAGCTAAAGATTTGTAACCTTTGTTGACCTGGATTTGAAGAGCAAGTCAAAGACCAAAGCAAGGCCCTAAGAATTATACCCCAAATAAGTATAGGTGTTGGTGATCTCATCCTTTCATTTGAAAAGGAAATGGTGATCCAACAGTATCTTCTTTGATCCATCGAAGATCGTTACCTTGGTTTTACCCAGGTTGGCCATCACCTATCAAAGACCAAAGAAGTGTGTTAAAGCATCTCGCTATCTTTGTAGGTCCCTTGGGGATGAGGCCAAGAGGACCACATTGTCAACAAAGAGCAAGAAAGATATCACGACTTCGTGGAGGTGGCACC
Organism: Pinus taeda; assembly: GCA_000404065.3. Lineage (NCBI taxonomy): Eukaryota > Viridiplantae > Streptophyta > Pinopsida > Pinales > Pinaceae > Pinus > Pinus taeda. Next base: position 2,887 of record APFE031215453.1, read on the forward strand.
CGTCATCATCATGGATATGATTGTTTAGAAAGGACTTTAGCTCATCTATGAAGATACTAAAAAGGGTGGGGGGTAGGGGGCACCCCTGTTTGACTCTATTAGTACTCCTAGCAAAGTCAGATATCTTGTGTACAATATGGAAAAGACCAAGGATGAACTCATGCAGCCGCATGATGGTGATCAAGAGTGTCTCAAAAATGTCAATGCCTCTGAGCCTCTAGAATAGGGCCTCATGGGAAACATAGTTGAAGGCTTTCCAAAAGTCTACAATGAAGCAATAGACTTTTGAAGAGTGATGTTGCACCTCCTCAAATGATGGCCGAGAGTGTAAGAATGTGATTTGTGGTTTGATGTGTAGAACGAAACCCTGCGTATTTTGTAGCTCTAAGGAGTCTCCCATCAACCTCCCTCGAGAGCTTCATTTGAAGGACAGTAGTGCTTAGAAAAGGTGCAACCCTCCATGATTTTTTGTAGTTGTTTGGATCTACAATGCAGCCCAATTTATGGATCATGTAAATAGTGTGTTGTTACCAAGCTCACAAGAAACCTATATGGACAAAATGGTCAACATGGGTAAACAATTTGACCAAGTGGTTATCTAGGGCATGAAGACCATGCTTGAAAAACTCTACTTGGAACTCTTTCTCATCTACCACTTCGCTAGTACTCATCACATAAACAACTTCCCAAATATCTTAGTATGAGAATAAATAGCGAGAGGAGAGGGAGGAGGTAACTTGAATTGGGACTTGCCTAGGGACATCATACAGAGTGGAGGTATGGGAAAACATGGAGTCTAGTTCAAAGCTCAGATGGGAGAGGGGGAGTGGAAGGGGAAGATGGTGTGCTAAAAGATTTTGAAGGAATGGATAAGGGAAGTACACAAGTCAAATCTCCTCTGTGAAATGAAGAGGGCATTTCTTGTGGCAAAAGAGGCAACTGTAGAAAGCTCTAAGGCTGGGATAAGGACACTGATCATGAGAAAAGGCATGCCTAAGTTGGCTATGAAGAACTTTGCATTCTACATCATACCATTAGTTCTTGGGGCATGAGTCAATTTTGGGGGAATGAGAGGTGGACCAAGTGATGTGGGGTAGGACTTAAGGGTTGCTATTGTAATCTAAAGGATTACATAGAATTACCAGTAGATATTCACAAAACATAATATACACAAAGCATTGTATAGTAAATATGCATACACACATAGAAGAAGAGATGAAAGAGGCAAGTAATGGTGAGACCAATAACAATTATTTTATATTACAATTAATACCACACCAATACAAATCCATATCACATGTAACTATACCTTAAAACAGTTGGTAACTTGGTAGGTAGTTGCAACTACTTTAACTACCCCGGTTGATCAACCCGACTAGTTGTTGACTGACTGACATCCATATGCTACTAATCCTCCAGTTGACTAACTTTACATTTGGTCGACTGGTGGGTCTAGTCAATAGAGTCAAATAGGCCCTCCAACATCTCCCCCACCCTCAAATCTTTCTTTGTCAAGATAAAGAGGGAGAATTGGACTTGCATTACAATATTAAATATATGCCAATGTTTATAAACTCTAGTGTGCAAGATCATTCAATTTGGATCCTTTATGATGACTTCTGTGGTAGAAGCTAGGTTCTTTCTCTATGTTCAGCCTAGATTATAGAATTTGCTCAATCACCACTCTCGCCACATGGTCCTTGTTGCTTTAATGGACTGCAAGTTGGACGAATGGCTCTATCACCACTCTCACCAATGAACTGTTGTCGCTCTAGTGGTCCTTTGGCTAGGAGGATGGCTCGATCGCCACTCTCACCAATAGACCCTTAGTGATTCTGGTGGCATGTTCCTGTGACTCCATCTTTCAAAGTATGATGTGGAGATGACCATTGACCAGTCAATACAGAGTTACCTTCAATTGAATTGTACCATACCATAGGATGGTTCTCTTTGTTTTCTGTTGATAAGGGGAGGTCCCACTCCCAATTTACTAAAAATGTTAGTTGATTTTTGTGTGCTAAATCCATTACCAAAATTTGTTGCACTCTTTATGCAGAGTTTCAATCCCAACACCTAATGTCTGTCAAAATTTTGGGCTAGTTGTGGCCTACCTCGTGGAGTGTTGGCTCTTCCTAAGATTACTAAACATATTGATGGAACGGCTAGCATGGTCATTCTAATTGTAAAAATTTGCTAAGGACTCAACTGTGGAGTGCTTAACACACTGCTTTTGCTGTGTGCTAGCCAACTCTATTTGCATATGACCCTTGATGTCCCTCAGAGCTTGTACTTATAGCAAATCCACATGCATGATGATGTTTGCTTCAGCTATCATGTGTACTATGCATAATGATTTCAATTTGTGTGGTGAATGCCTTTTCTGTGATTTGGTCACCTGTTGGCTTGAAAATCAATGTCAACTACTTTTTATTCTCCGATTGATGCTTGCTTTTGACTAGCTACCTAGTGGTCGACAAAATTAGTTTGTCCATCTATTTATGCCTATTGAGTAGTTGGGGGTATCATGCCTGGTTTTACTTATGGACCCGACTACAGTTCCACTTTTACGTTTGATGATCATTACTCCGCAGATTGATGGATTGAGGCTTCTGGCACTTCTGCTTGTGCCATGTTTGGCTGGTCGACTGATGCTTCTTCCTGATGTGCCTTGATTGCTCTTGTTGCTGTAAACTGCACCATCTATTCAAAGGAGTCACCTATTGTGATTTGAATTGGCTCACAGTCCTCAGTTGCAAGTGGTCACAATGTGGATGTTCTTGGGATGAAAAATGCAAACCATGGTCATGGTGGGGAAGCAGCTTGCACTAGTTGTTGTGCTGTGGATGTGCTTAACGGTGGTTTTGAGAAAAGCTAGTAAATATGTGATGCACTATGCTGTAGTCAAATTTCAAAGTCTTGTCAATCTTCTACTACCCATTCTACCTACAAGTCAAATGTTTTCATTTGAAGCACATGGCCTAGTTTTTCAAGGATGGAAGCATTCTGAATAACCTCCAAGTCTAGACTGTAAGTTGCTTGCATGTTCTTGAATATTAGAATTGTATTGACCAAGTGCTTGGATGCAATCACTGCTGTGACCTATGCATTTTTTTTCCTTCCTAAAATCACTGTTGTTCCTGGTTTAACAATTCTTTTTCAACCTTTTTTTCTTCCTCAATTTGTTTGGTTAAGCCATCACAGGCATGAGGAATGGAAGTGACATTCCTTCGGCTAGTCAAATCTTCAATAAGGGCTTGTTGAACTTTTAGTCGACTGCATGTTTTGGCAAAATGCATTGGCTAATTGGTAAGGACTATGTTCATGTTAGAAGCATGGGTATTTACTTCTTCTATGGTTGCCCTTGTTTGCATGAATTTGACATGCTCCTTTCGCAGAATAGCCATCGTTTAGTCCACTTTAAGCCTTTTGCTTTCCTGCTGCAATTGTTGATTTTTGTCGACCAATGTATGAACTAGCCTTTTCATGCAATCAAGACAATCTGTTGATGATTCTTCAATATTTATCTTGAGCTTGTTTTGAGTTACAGTCCTACATTCTTGCCAAATATTTTGTTCTTTGTCTCTTCTTATTGTTAATATTGTTTTTTCCTTTATTGATGTCTTCCATCTTTTCATAGTTTCTCTGTGCACTTTATGGTAAAGCTCCAATATTTCGGCGTCAGATGTGGTCGGTAGGTTGAATATTACTTGGGTTGTGAATCCTTCCCGCAGTCAAAAAATTGGAAACAATTTTAACTTCTTTTGCTTTTGATCTGATCCTGTGTTGTGTCCTTTTGATTTCTTTGGTTGGAATGATGCTTTTGGTGTTGATGCAGCTAGTTGTGACAATGGCCTTGTTGAAGCTGCTTGGGGCAGAGCTATGAAAGTTGGAGCAGCTAGCAATGGTCAGTCAAGGGAGAGAATCTGCTGTTTCTCTTCTCAACTGGGCTGATCAGTCTATTGTTGTGCTTGTTCATCAGCCTAACCAGTTGGTTTTTCTGTCGTCTGTAGTTCCTATGGTTCGTCCTCAGCCTGTTGTTGTTCCACGTATTGCTCTGTTGTGTTTTGTGTAGCCCATGCTTGGCATGTGGGCTGCACATTGTGCTGAGAAGTTGGATGTCCAGCCGATTGCTGCTAAGTTGGTTGTGCAGTCAATTCTTGCTCAGTTGATCATGCAGCAGACTGCTGCTCAGTCGGTTGTGCAATTGATTGCTGCCCAATAGTTGTGCAATTGACTGGTATGGTCCAATTGTGCTTTGAGGCTTCTTGTTCTATTGCTGTTGGCAGCACTAGTGATGACTCTTACATTAGATCAATTGGGCCTGTTACCACTTAGATTAGCACCCTTTGCAAAAGTCCCAACAGTGGTGCAATGAGGGCAAGCACACTTGGGAAACGTTCCACTATCACCTCAACACAGTTTCCCCTTTAGTTTAAGCCAGTTCCTTGAAGCCACAATGAGTATCCCAATCTATGAAATGAACTTCTAAAGTACATCATTGTAGGCACTAAACAATTCACTTCACCAACAAACACCTGAATACGAATTAGATAGACCAGTGCCAATCAAGTGATAAAATCCCTTAAGATTGTCCAATGAAGAGTTAGGGCATCAATCAATCACCACCTACTAATGAGGATTAGTGTTGAAAAATGTGTAACTAGGTTTGGTCTTCATAAATATAAAATGAACTTTTGATTCTTGTAAATTGTAAAATGAAAGAAAATTATTATTATTATTTTTGGAGCATGGGTTTCATGTTCAAGGTCTTTTATTTTATAGGTCAAGTACCCATTGAGTGCTTCTAGGGTTGGTCCTAGGTCAAGAAGTCAAAAGAGTCATTGTCATAAGTTGAAGACCCCATACCCTTCAAGACCAAGTCAGCCTGGCAGCTAGCAAGTCGTCCTAATTTGAGGAGCCACGTCCACCTTGAGGAGCCTATATAAAGGAGGAAACTCAACCTCCTTGAAGCACATTCATCAATCAATCATCCAGGGGAAGGAGGAACAAGAAGAAGGCAAGCGAAAAAGGAAGAGGACAAAGGAGACTTGTTTTGGGCTATTTCTCTCTCACACGTGTGAAGGAAGGCTAGGGTTTCTGCAACAAACCTAGGATTTTCTTTTACAAGTTTGATCTTGAAGAAGGGAAGGAAAGAAGGTCAAGTGAAGGTCACAAAAAGCCATCCTCAAGATCTAGAAGGAAGAGAAAGCCAAGCGAAGGTCTGAGGAAGCCTTGGAAGGCTAAATGAAGCTCACACGTGTGGCAACAGCAACTACTGGAGCGCCGAAAATTTCAGGTCTTCAATGGAGGCCGAAATTCTGCAACTGGGGGTCGAAGTTGTGCTCTTGGAAGAGATTTGACTGGGTTTGACTTGTTCAAGGAAAGCACATCATTCGGAAAGGTTGGACTTGGTCTTGGAGGGTATTGGTCTCAGTCTAGAGGTCTTGGAATTCGTCAATTGAAGAATCTATAAGGAAGAGAAAAGATTTGTGGGTTTTCCTCTCAATTGGAGAGGTTTTGGCCCTGGGTTGCAGCCTATATTATGTGTTCTTGTAATTCTTGTTTTGGTAGTTGTTTAATGATATACAAACATAGTAATAAGTAAAGAAGTTAATAAATAAGAAAAAGTTAAAATACAGGAAAGAGAAATCGCTCTAATCATTGCCTTATAGATTTCTCAACACGGCATCAGAGCTAAGGTTGGCGGAGGGCATTATGAAGATCTCTACTACATTGAAGAAGTTCCTAAAGAAGTGTTCAAAGGTAGCAAGTCATCTCAAGAACGGTATCAAATAAGCATGGAATCTCCTATTTACTTCAAAGAAGAAAGTAACCAAGACAAAGGACGAAGGGCTCTTCTCAACACTCACTAGCACATTTCAAGATGAGAACATTTGGGTAATCAATAGTGGAGCATCAAGGCACATAACCGAGCATCACAAGCAACTAAAAACATTGTCAAAAGTAAATCCTTCATACTTCGTAGAGCTTGGAGATAATAAGAGCTATCCTATGAGAGGAATTGGATCAACCTCAATAGAGTTGGAGAATGGAGACAATATTCATCTCAACAACATCCTATTTGTTCCAAGTTTGCATAAGAACTTGCTCTCCATTTCAATTCTAGAAGATAAAGGTGATAGAGTGGCTTTCATTGATGGAAAAGTTGTAGTATGGAGTAAAAACTCAAGCATATAAAATGTTGGAGTAATTGGGATTCGTGAAGGAAGACTCTACAGGTTGTTATCCCCTCTTGCTCATGCTTTAGTTCACATTAAAATCAGTCCATGTGAACTTTGGCATAGGAGATTTGGTCATCTTCATTTCAAAATTCTTTCAACTCTAAGCTCTATAGTAGATGGAATCCCCGAACTAAAAGAAGATCACGAAGGAGTATGCAAAGGATGTGCATTAGGTAAAAACACAAAGAGACCATTTGGAAGCAGTGCTTCACGGTCAAAAGAAATCTTGGATCTTATTCATTCTGATGTTTGTGGTCCTATGACTCCTAAATCACTTGGAGGTCATTTATATTATGTCACATTTATAGATTATCATTCAAGGAAGACTTGGGTTTACTTAATGAAATCCAAGGATGAAGTATTTACAAAATTTCAAGAATTCAAAGTTGAAGTAGAGAACCTTACAGAAAGAAAAATCAAGATTTTAAGATCCGATAATGGAAGAGAATATACATCCAAGGAAATCATAGCTTTCTGTAAGGTCTGGGATTAAGAGGGAGTTGATAGTCCTATATAATCCCGAACAAAATGGAGTTGCAGAACGAAAGCTCGATCCATTGAAGAAAGAGTAAAAGCAATGTTACATGATCAACACTTACCGAAAATTCTATAGGGTGAAGCTACAAAGACAGTTGTATACATACAAAATCGAAGTCCCCACGGGTCTCTAGATAACAAGACTCCTGAAGAGTTGTTCACTAGACAGAAACCAACTGTAGATCATCTCCAAATTTTTGGTTGTCCTATCTATATACATAATACCCAAGGTCAAAAGAAAGAAGTTGGATCCATCTGGCATGAAGGGAACCTTTGTGGGCTACAGTAACTCTTCTAAGGCCTATAGGATCTACATAAAGAAAGGACATTGAATAGAAGTAAGTCGAGATGTGATATTTGACGAAAGTATTGCATTCAAGAAATCAAAGGATCTCCCTATGGACTCTAATGATGAAGAACTTCCGGTATTCGAAGAAGAAGAATGAAACCATGAAGATGAAGGTCCCTATGAATCAAACCATGAAGATGAAGGTCCCAATGAACCAATACAACCTATAGTAATTCCCGAAACTTGAAAAATACCTAACTAGTTGAAGTCTACACTTCTAGATGCAGAAGGTGATGGAGCAACTCAAGGCACATTCAAGGAAAGAAAGAAGCCCAAACAATATTCTGGGCATGCAACCTACATGACAAAACTAATTGAAGCAGAGCCATCCGTTTTTGAAGAAGATGTCAATCACCAAGAATGGAAGGATAACATGAATGAAGAATGGAGTCTGGGCAATCATACCTAGGCCTAAAGACAAATCTGTGGTAACTTCCAAGTGGCTCTACAAGATCAAATGTGCAGCAGATGGAAGTATTGATAAATATAAGGCAAGATTTGTGGCCAGGGGGTTCTCTCAACAAGAAGGCATCAATTATGAAGAGACATTTGCTCCAACAACAAGGTATACAACTATTTGTTCGTTGGTCTCTTTGGCAACATAAATGGGATGCAACATCCACCAAATGGATGTCAAGACTGCATTCCTAAATGGCACAATTGATGAGGAAGTCTATATAGAGCAACCCTTGAGATTTGAAGTTAAAGACATAAAGACATATGTTTGCAAGTTGAAGAAGGCACTATACGGTCTCAAGCAAGCACCAAGGGCATGGTACGCTGGGATGGACGCATACCTTCAAAGATTAGGCTTCTCAAAGAGTTCTGCTTATCCAAACCTTTACATTAGGGTTGTGAAGGGAGAGCCAGTAATCAATTTTTTGTATGTGGAAGATCTTCTCTTGACAGGTGTGGAAGGTCGAATTGAAGAATGTAAGAAGCATCTAGTAGCAGAATTTGACATGAAGGATCTAGGGCTGATGCACTACTATTTGGGATTGGTAGTCTGGTAAGGATCTGGTGAAATGTATCTAGGTGAAGGAAAGTATGTGATCAAGATGTTGAAGAGGTTTGACATGATGGATTGCAAACCAATGACAACCCCAATGATCACAAACTTGAAAAGACTAAGGACTGTTGAATCAAGCCCTGTGGATGCTTCTAGGTATAGGAAATTGATTGGCTCACTAATGCACTTGGTGAATACTTGACCAGACATATGTTTTGCAGTAAATATTCTCAGTCAGTTCCAAGTGGAGCCAAAGCATGATCATTGGATAGCAACAAAACACATACTGAGATATCTTCGAGGAACAATCCACTACTACCTAAAATATGATAGAAGGAATGATGTCCACTTGATTGGATATACAGATTCTGACTGGGGAGGCAGAGAGCAGGATGGAGAAGCACTATAGGAGGATGTTTTAGTTTGGGATCCTCCATGATCTCATGAATGAGCAAAAAGCAAGATACGGTTGCTTTGAGTAGTGTTGAGGTTGAGTACATTGCAGCTTGTGAAGTAAGCAAAGAAGTTGTCTGGATAAGGAAGATATTATTTGAAGGACCAATGGATCCTACAGTGATACATTGTGATAACATCAATTGTAAACGATTGTCTGAAAACCCAATATTTCATGGAAAGACAAAGCATATCAACAACAAGTATCACTACATTCGAAAGCTAGTACAAGATGGTGTGTTACAGCTATAGTATTTCTCCACCGATGAGCAGGTAGTTGACATATTGACGAAATCTCCTCCTAATAAGAAGCTTGTATATCTGATAGACAAGCTTGGTTTGGTTGATGTATCCCCCCTGATTGAGAGGGAGAGATAGGCACATAATTCTCGTCTTCGCTTGGGAAGACAGAATGGAGAATTGGGTAAACATCTGGCATCCAATGCTCTTTGAAGCTGTGGTAGGGCATCCAAGATAATAGTAGTCGTGGACCGATATTCTTTGAGGACTAACTATCCAAGATAAGAATAGTCCAAAGAAGGTCATACTCTGTGAACACCCGGGTGGAGTATGTACCTTGACAGAGAATGATTATGGCGTCTATAAATCATTGGCCTTGCTAGCAATGTGCTCTAATCTTGTGGAGAGATAGAGTTGTTAGTCAAGGCCTTGCTATGTGACAATGCTAGTTGTTATGATGCTAAATAGATGGGTTATCAATCCAACTCTTCTTATGAGATCTCTTCAGATTGAAAATGTCCATGTACCATTTATGAATACCTCACTAGTTAAGAGGGATTGTTGAAAAATGTGTAACTAGGTTCGATCATCATAAATATGAAATGCACTTTTGATTCTTGTAAATTGTAAAAAGAAAGAAAATTATTATTATTATTTTTGGAGCATGGGTTTCATTCGCAAGGTCTTTTATTTTATAAGTCAAGCACCCATTAAGTGTTTCTAGGGTTGGTCCTGTAGGTCAAGAAGTCAAAAGAGTCATTGTCATAAGTTGAAGACCCCATCAGACACATTGTAATTTGTAAAGAAAATTATTTTTGTCCTTAAAAGTGTCAAAATACCCTTCAAGACCAAGTCCCCCTGGCAGCTGGCAAGTCGACCTAATTTGAGGAGCCACGTCCACCTTGAGAAACCTATATAAAGGAGGAAACTCAACCTCCTCAAAGCACATTCATGAATCAATCATCCAAGCGAAGGAGGAACAAGAAGAAGGCAAGCGAAGAAGGAAGGGAACAAAGGACACTTGTTTTGGGCTATTTCTTCCTCACACGTGCAAAGGAAGGCTAGGGTTTCTGCAACATATCTATGGTTTTCTTCTACAAGTTCGATCTTGAACAAGGGAAGGAAAGAAGGTCAAGCGAAGGTCATAGGAAGCCATCCTCAAGTTCCAGAAGAAAGAGAAAGCCAAGCGAAGCTTTGAGGAAGCCTTGGAAGGCTAAACAAAGCTCACACGTGTGGCAGCAACAACTACTAGAGGGCCGAAAATTTCAGGTCCACAATGGAGGCTGAAATTCTGCAACTAGGGGTGGAAGTTGTGCTATTGGAAGAGATTTGACTGGGTTTGACTTGTTCAAGGAAAGCATATCATCCGGAAAGGTTGGACTTGGTCTTGGAGGGTATTGGTCTTGGTCTAGAGGTCTTGGAATTTGTCAATTGAAGAATCTATAAGGAAGAGGAGATTTGCGGGTTTTCCTCTCAATTGGAGAGTCTTTGGCCCTGGCTTGCAACCTATATTCTATGTTCTTGTTCTTCTTGTTTTAATAGTTGTTTGATGATATACAAACATGATAATAAATAAAGAAGTTAATAAGAAAAAGTTAAAATACAACACAAGCAGTTATCAAGGAAAGAGAAATCACTCTAATCATTGCCCTATAGATTTCTCAACAATTAGGAGCTAACTAATAAGTGTTGAAATATTTTATATGACATGCTTCAGCAGAAATATAAATCAGCACATTGATTACACTCTTGAAGCTAGAGAAAATAGTTGATTTGCTTGAGCAGCATTTTGGCAAAAAATTAGATTTAAAATGGAAACATGTCCTCAGATCACACTCAACTAAGTATTACCTTTTATTCCCTTTGTCCTTTCTATGATTAGCTACTCGAGGCTAGTGCTATCCTTCCCTTTAGCTATCTAATGAAAGCCATGGTAGATTGGTTCCTCTACCTAGGATGATGGTTAAGAGAGAGATCATTGATTAAAGGTAGAAGAATGGCAATATTATTAATGTTGTGGTCTATTATGTCCCGTAGGGTTGTAGTCATTTGAGACAAGGCATTACCATGCAAATGATCCAAAGTTCAAACCTCTGTAGGTATATTGCCATAGAACAATGTGTGCTGAGCCAAACTTAACAGCTACCATGTTGAAGAGGGACCATAATAATGGCAATCCTGATAATGCAAAAATGGAGCTCATAGCATTTTCCTATGCCAAAAGAAGAAAAAAATAAAAATCTGCACCATTACATTAATAGACTGGAATTTTTTAGCTGTCATGGCTTCAAGAGATCAAACAAGACAACCTATACTTCGCAGTAATCCAAAAATAATCGTAGGGGTTAGGATAGGTCCAAAATGTCACAAAGAAGGTTGACCTGATGGAACAAGGTCTGTGGCAAGTAGAGAGAAGAAGCTATATAAACTATGTATCGTGAATCTGTTCCACTGAATCATGTTTATCCTCGGCTCGAGTATAAGTAGATAATGAAAACAATGAGAATATACGAGTAGTTAGCTAGGAACAGACTGTGAAACCTCCTGCAAGAGAGAATATATTTATCCTGCCAAGGGAAATGACAGAAATCTTACGCTTTTAGGTAGGGTTGGGGGGCAATAGAAGAAGAATCTATGTAAGCATCATAGGCGTGCTATGAAATTCTTCGAGATTGGCTGATCAATTTCAGGAGTTCTGAACCAAACTGAATAAGAATGTGAGAATATAAAAAAAATATTCGAAAATGAGGGGAGAAGGCATGAGTCTCACCGGATAAGAAATGCCGAGCGAATCACTGATAAGAGTATTTGACTTTGGGCAAAACCTGTTGGGCGTCCCACATTATGCAGATCATGGATTAGATGAAGATCAGAGATCATAATGATTCTTAAAAATCTGAAAGACTGGTAGCAGAAATGGAAATTGCATTTTACTGGGCAGGTGGCTTCTCAACCAGACCTCAAAGGCTCTTTAGAGAGAGGACACACAAGAAAATCCAACAGTTTGGTGCTTACACTCCTTGCCATGTTACTTTATTTCCAATACGCAACCCTCCACTGCAATTTTTGGCTTCTATCTCACACCGATGCGATTTCTAACATGTCTTATCCTAAAATCCCAATATCATTTTTAAAATAGTATGCTAAGTTCAAATTCCATGGAGGTGTGCTTTATATTCTCAACGAGGGGGTGAGGTGTGCTTTATATTCTCAACGAGGGGGTGTGGAATTTATAACTCAATGCTCTTATCTCACCCCAAAGAGAAGAGCTTTGTAAGTTAATTTGAACTCCAATTGGGATATGATTTTAAACTATATATATATTCTTGAAGATAAATATCTATATCAAAGTTGAGTACTATCTCAAGTTATTTATTTATGAGATTCTCCATCTAAACAATAATAGGTATTACGAAATACAAGTTTAAACAGAATTTCTATGGGTTATGGGTTTTTTTAGATAGGGTAATTCTAAGGGGACTTTTTTTTAGATAGGGTAACTCTAAGGGGACCTTTCTAGGGGAGGGGCTAGTGGAATACTTCAATTCTCAAACAACCATTCTAATGTCCTTCTCAGCATGATTTGAATGATTTGAAACGACAACCCGCTGCAACAAATTCATGACTTTTAAACTCACCATTTAACTAGTAAGAAAAGTGGAATACCATATATATGTGTGTGTGGAAATGGAGATTCTTAGCTAGTCATGAATTGGATGAATGGGAATTACACTTTATAGAGTTATGCTCTTTACAAAATATCAAAAATATTTTTCATGATTTCACTCACCTTACTTTTGACCATGTCTATAAGGAAAGGAATCAAGAAGTTGATTGCCTCTCCAAAATTAGATTGGAGATGGACTAAGGCTCATGGAAAGTACAAGAAAAAAACCTAGGATCAAAAGGAACATTGGAATAGTTATACTTTGAATGGTTGTCTTTGGTGCAGATCTGGTGAGGAGAAGTTGCCTTAGCTCTTCCTTCGAAATGCTCACTATCATTAGGAGGTTGTGATGCACTCTCAGCCTACATTGATTTAGACTTGTTGCTTGAAAACTCTCTTGCTTTTGTGGCTTTGGAGTCTCTTTCATTGGTGCACTACAAATTTACCAAGGCCTCTTTTGTCGCTTGTAACTCATGTTGCAATCTCTGCTTCTCCTCTTTTCCTTCTTGTACCAGTCTCCTCAATTTAGCATTCTCTACTTGAATGTTATGATGATGAGAAGAAGATGAAGAAGATGAATATTCACTTGAATATAGAGATGGAGGTTCTCCTTCATTCACTTAAGCATTGTCATATGCTTTCTCATCCTTCTTCTTTTCCTTCTTTGCCAATTTCTTCTCATAATCTGCAAACAATATATCTACCATATCTGTCATCTAATAGAAAGCCTTGTAGAGATCTTTGTCATTCTCCATTTTCCTTCTTCGTGTTCACATCCAATCTCTGATTATTATTCACACTCGCAATTCACACCCGCAAGACGACCACTTTGATACCAAACTTGATTTGGAACCTCTAATTTACCGGCTTAATCTAAGATATTTTCTTCGATTGTTGTTAGCATAATTGCTTAAAAGAGCATGTAAAAACCATTTATGCAAAACACTTAAAGAAGAAGCAACATAAAGGAGACCATAAAGATAATGCACACAAAAAAATTGATAGCGGAGTTCGTCAAGTGTGGACTACATCTCCAGGCCCTGCTTCAATAGTGGGGAGTCGCTTCATTCATCTCATCAAAAAGGAAGCAAGTGCATGGAAAAATACATCATTATACCTCCATTCTTGGGAGTGACTTGAAATTCGACTACTCAAAACACAGCAATCACAACACCAACAGGTTTGACTTGTCCTCCTGAGACTTTTGATTGTAAACATGTCCTACTTTTGAAAGGCACATTGTTATCTCAAACTTTGTTCCCAACAATTAATAAAGAAGGTGAGTTTCTGCCATGACCCCTAAAATATGTTGCTCATATACAAAAATTGACTACACCATTGCGATCCTTGCAAAATTCTAGTTAAAAATGAGTATAAAGTTAGCCACATTCTGCCACCTGCAATTATGGCTTCACAGGGAATCTTTCGATTCCTCACAACATCAAAAAAAATATTCGTTAGGAATATTCCTCTCTCAAAATTCATGTAGCAGGGTTCTACCCTCTAGGTTCCATCACATCATGGTTTTGAATTGGTCTGGGTTCCATGGCCCATTGGCATTCCAAAAACTGAGTTCTGCTCTCGACCAACCCCTTTGATCAGCGTTTGGATGAACAAAAGTTTTAAATAAATTGTGGTTGGGCAAATTTTCTAACGATCCCCACTGGCGCATTGGTTGGAGACATGTCATATAAGGCATATGGTTCTAGGTCGTTCGAGAGTTCAAACCATTGGACCTCCACTTTTATATAACCATAGGCCCTCCACTTGTTTTAACTGTCGTCATTTAAAATGGATTCGTTGATTAATATTAGTCATTGTTTATATGTTGTTTTGTTTAATATGGGTTAAAACATTTAACCATCGGAACTTTGTCCTCCGTTGAGCTGGAGTTTGGCTCCACCATAACCATTGCCAATTTAAAATTGTTGACCATTGACTATCTAACTATGAATGTCATGTAATTAACTGCCAAACTCACAAGACCGTTTATATACATACAAACCGTGGGTTGTCGCTATGCTTGGAACTTCGCCAAAAAGTTGGAACTACGACTAACCGCCTGTCATTTGTTTGTTGGGTTTGGGTTGGTGTCAATCATGTTATATCATATAGTTGGCAAGTTGCTCCAACTTTGGCAGTCGACACCATAATTGTCATCGTCAATAATACATTTGACCCCATCATTGCCAAAGAAAACACCTTGTTTGTAACTATTGGTTGAAACCATTCGCTGCTAAAAATAATATAACCACTTCCATTATAACTAGTTAAAACCCGTCGGTTAGTCCATAGATTGGAATTCTGCCATTTTTTTGGAACCGTGGGTTTTAATTGGCGTTGTATAACAATTGTTTGTTATCATAACTGCCAAGCGCCATTTGATTTTTGCCATATAGTAGCCATATGACTGGGTCGTGTCAACCTCGTGTGGTTATCATAATCGTTAATTGTTCAATGGTATGCCAATATAAAACTTGACCACCAACAATTCGTTTGCCAAAACATATGATTGGGTCTGGGGTTGGTCCAACTGACCACTGTTTGGGTGCCATGTAGCACCACCCCATTGGCCATGTGGAAAAACCCCATTAGTCCTCCAATTTTAGTGGGTTATGATAGATTTGGTTGTGTTGCTATATTTAGTGGTGCTGCTAATTTTATTGGCGGTCTACTAAATTTAGCTCCAAAGCGAAGTTTGACCAAAACTTTGATTGGCGATAACTTCCACATACAAAGTCGGATTGAGGCACCATTTGCACCATTGGAATATTGGTGACGATCTCTTTGATCTAACGTTGGTTTCATTGAGATTCGAAATATTCTATTTTTTGGGCCATTAGGGATCCACTTGGATCACCCCTCCAAAAGTCATGAGAAAACACTTTTAGAGGCGGTTCTCAGAAAACCCTTCGAAAAAGTTCAAATTTTTATGACTTTCATGGGGTTTTCAAAAACTACCCCTAAATACCTAAAAAAAAAAAAGTTAGAGGCAGTTTTGCAAGACCGTCATAAGCCAAATAGCTCCTAAAGGCCTTTTTTGTAGTAGCGTAGGTGCCAATACGTGCCAAGTGTTAGTGCATTCTAAGTGCCAAATATTCCTCTATTACTTCTCTCCTACTTTCCAATAATTGATCTCAAATAACTTTAATATTAAACCATGCCAAACCATGTTGACACATGCCAAAGCATACCAAGGCATGTCAATGCATGTCAAGCATGCTAAGACTTGCCAAGTGTCAACATGTTCCAAGTGCCAATGTGTCTCACGCAGTGTTATGCATGCTATGGAGTGGCAAGCATGTTGAAGAGTGCTAAAGTGCAGCATAGAGCGTTAATGCATACCAAGGAATGATAGGAAGTACTAGGGGCATACAAAGGAGCACTAGGTTAAAATGCATGGAAATGAATGAATATGATGGTGTGTCAGGGAGTGTCAACGAGTGTTAGGCATGCTAAGGAGGGAGTTGCGAGGTATGCTAGGTTGTGGTAAGGCGTGCTAGGGAATACCAAGGCATGTCAAGAGTTGTTAGAGTGTGTTAAGGAGTTACAGGGTGTGCTAACATGTGCCAAATATTGCCAAGACATGCAAGGTGCTAAGGCATTCTAGGATGTGTAGGGTGTCAGGGTGTGCCGACATGTGTCAAGGAGTGTCAAGGCAACAAAAGGGAGAACCAAGCTAAAATGCAAGGAAATGGACACGTAAGAGCGTTAATAAGTCAAGACTTTACCTTTTTCAAAAGGGGCATGCTAGGTACACTAACAATAAGTTCCAATACATGCCAAGTGCCAATGTGTGCCAAGTGCCAATGTGTGCCAAGTGCTAATGTATGTCAATGCATGCCAAGGTGTCTCAAGGCATGCTAAGGACTACAAGGAGTGCCAACACATGTTAAGGGAGTGCTATGTTGTGTTAGGGCATGCCAACATGTTCTTGGGCATCTTAGTCATGGCAAGATGTTCCAAGACATGTGAGGTGCCAAGAAATGTTAGTGTGTGTTAAAGCATGTCAAGGTATGCTAGGAGTGTTGAGGAGCGTTAGGTATCTCTTATTAATAGAATTGGTCGAGCTTGATTATGTATTAAATAATATAATTCTTATACACACTAGTGGAACTTCATCTAAAGGGAATTTGCTAGATAACAAACCTAAAAAAGATGAATCATGTGTTGGCTCATAGGAAAACTATATTCTCAATACTTGAGGGAAATGGTACACACTAATAACTTCTTAAAAAATTGATTGACTCTAACCACTATGGCCTTGGAGACATAATGAAAAAGACTCCATAATCATAAATCATTAACTTTTGATAAAAAATAAAGCAACAATGGCATAGCGTCATCAAAAACTCATTGGAACGATCAGTGATAAGGAACATTTTTTGACGACCACCAAAAGCAACCAAAAAGAGCATTGGTGAGGGAAAATAAATGATTGTCACTAGAAGTGTCACCAAAGAGATAATTAGTGATGGGCTTTTAACAACCCTCACCGAAAGTGTCATTTAAAATGGCTTTGGTGACAAACCTTAAAAGACCATCGCTATATGCACTTACAACAAAGCTTTTTTAAGGACAGTCACCATATGCAACATTGGTGACAAACCTTAAAGGTTCGTCATAGGCATGACCCTCACTAATGGCCTTTTTTTGTTGAAGTGCATTTTCAAAGATCTGCATGATGATCCTCCATGTTCGTGAAAATTATCATAAAAAATCCTTTAGGTCTTAGGCAAATTTCTACATTGCCTTTTAGTTGCTAATTCATTTGAATCCATTTAACTATATCTATCTCCCTCAACCAAATAAATTGTTACGGTTCCTCCAAATGATTGTTTGAAATTACAAACTTAGGGTTTGTTGTTGTCTTCAGTAAACATCTTCCTCTAATGTGGGATTTCCATTAAGCCCCAAGAACCAAGGTTTCACTCTTGTTACTAGTTCCTTCTAAAGATTTAGCCCCTTTTTTTATGGTTAGTGAGAATCGGTGACTACATTTCAAGAGGAGGGGGTTGCAGCCCTCTCCCCAACACCATTAACACAACCATTTAGGATGACCTAAGTAGTAAAAACCCAGATATAAATGATTCAGATCTATGTATAAGATTCTAACCCTAATTATTCAAAACAAAAACAAAAAACAAAAAAAAACTTAGCATTTGCAAAACTTACATTCCGCATGACATTGGTGAGTATATGCCATGATAACATAATTAATCAAGAAACGAAATATAAATAAAATCCACCCCACAAAACTAACAATGAAATGTTGAACAAGGGTTTGCAGAAATGAAGCTCTTTTATTATATGACACTTATCTCATATGGAAACAACAACTCTAGCCTTTTAGAAGACATTTTTAATAGCCAGCTAATGATTAGTTAAACTCCTCCTCCAAAATTTTTTTTTACTAGTCATCCAGAAGTTGGAGACGTAGTATTTTTTCATAAATATTAAATTACAAGGAATAATTTGACCACTAATGGGTTGATATGACTCGTATTTCCCAATTTGGTCCACAATTTCTTTTGTTAGTGGTTTATAATGATCAATCATGAAGTACAATAAAAAGAAGTATCTCAACTTCCCACTAATTTGTCCTTAAAATAATTTGACTTGGTTAGAGGAACTTAACTCAATCCTTGGGGGATATAATTGAATTTGTAATGACTACTTTCTTGGTCCATAATATAACTTCTTCGTCCATGATCTCTCCAATGGATAGTTAAACCACCTAATGACTAGTTGAATTCACCAATGATTAGCTTTATTTAACTTTCTCCCTTTACTAACTCAACTTGGCCACCTACCCACTAGATCTCCAATGCCCTTGACATTTTGACAATCTCAACACCTAAATATGCCTAAGCCAAACATGATTTGAACTAGGTCTCTCTCAAAATATTCATTTATTTTATACCATTGCCACAACATCCTATCTCATCGTCATCTATCCCCTATGCTAGTTCCATAACAGCTTGAGGAAATTGAGAAATATGGAACATGGGTATTGTTCCTCCCTTTATGTTGATCATTTTTTATGTAATGCATGCATCATTTTACTCAATGCTAACCTATTTTTGTCACCTAGAAACATATTAGAGTTTTTGACCAAGCTATCACTAGCCACTAACTCCTCTAATTGGAAAAAAATCAATGTGACATGGATTCCTCTCATCAAACTAGTCAATTTGAGACCAAGTTGACTTTTCGACCATGTTGTTGTTGCGACAAACACCCTCCAAAGTTTTTCCTACACTCAAATTTTTTAGCATATTGCAGATCTTGCGATCGGTCGTTATGTAGTCACTTCTTTGTTAGTTGATGCTTTTGAGCTCCCTTCTTGGATTGGAAGTGTCGAGGGTACTTGCTCACACATGCTCAGTCCACGACAAGTTCATGAGTACATTCTTTTACACAAGCTTGAAACAACATAGCATGGTCCATCAAGACTATGCATGTGTGATGTCCAATCCATGTCGACAGCCAGTGCGCACTGACATCGACAATTTCTCACTCCTAGCTGCATTTGTACTTCTACTTCAATGAGTTTTGCAAATTGTTGCTTTCGCGCACCTTTGTTTTCATGAGTGTCATTTTCATGTTTCGGTTGTCGCGTTTGCTTGCTTTCACTCTAATTAGTGTCGTTTTAATGTTACCTTCACTTTGGTATGTGATGCTTTCAATGTCATTCACATATTGCAAGTGCCATTCACACTTTAGCACTTGTCGTCTTCTAGCATGTTACGTGTCGCAAAATGTACATAAGCTTGTTTTGGTGGTTTCAAGAGGTTCTCCTTGTGTAAATGAGTCGATATTACCATGTAAACCTTCGTCGCACTCATTTCCAAATTTTTAAGCATTGTCGCACAAGTATCGTCAGAGTCGTTGCAAAGTGTATCTTTAGTGTCGCACTTGTCGCAAGTTGTCGAAAAGGTTGTCCCATGAAGGGAAGTATGTGTTCATGTGTTCCAGATGATATATGTTGTGTCGTTAAGTGTATAAGTGTGTGATCACATTCAATTCCTAACAATGTTCACATCAATTTAATTGATCCCACACTTAGCCAAAGCCTCATTTGGCTTTCCTAAACTGCATATTGCGCAATCCCAACCCTCAAGTTGCAACCTTTCCTCTTGACATTGTGCAATGTGTAGTTCCTTCCTTCCAGGACTGTGCATTGTGCAGTTTCAGTGCTTAAGCATGAGCCTTGGCCTCCAAAGTTGTGCAATTCATCTCTCCATCCTAGCCCCAATTGTGCATTGCACAATCTCTGAGCTCAAGCGCAAACCCTAAACTCTTGAACTACACAACTGTGAAATCACCAGGTCTCCTCTGCCTCCCAGAACTATGCAGTTGATAGAAACAGTGAAAAACCCTGCAGCCTAGCTCACTGAGCCTCAAAACTGTGCAATATGTCTGCATAGTCCAGTCTGTATTGTGTATTGTGAAGTATCAAGGCTCAAGCCTCAACCCTGAGCTCTTGAACTATGCAATTTTGCAATCAACTAGGCTCCCCAACCTTCCAAAGATGCGCAATGGGAAAAATCAATGCTCAAGCCCTCAGCCTCGCTCCCTAAGCTCCCCAACTGCGCAATCTTTTTGCTCAGTCCAAGCCTGAACTACACATTGTGTGGTCTCAAGGCTCAAGCCTGACCCTTGAATGCCTCAGCTATGTAACTGTGCAATCACTAATCCTCTAACTCGACCTACCACCCGGTTCCACCTTAGTTAGTGGATCATCATGCAACATCTTAAACTAGGTGTTTATTAGACTGATGTCATCTTGTCATGAGTGGATTGTAGATGTGGGAACTCTATCATGTTATGGAAAGATGATGAATAATAAGATGGAGGAGGAGGACATGCTGGAAGACACCTAAGGAGCTGAGGATATTATATGATCATCAAAAAAGAAGACGTAGGAACATTGGATTACAACAGAAGACCAAAGATCAGGACCACATGAAGACTTCATCTGATTCACAACCCTTTGGAAGGTAGATATGAAGAACACAACATATCTCTCATGAATATGAAGCATTGTATACATCTCTTATTGAAGATATAAAAAAAATAAGCAACAAGAAGGACAGATTGACATTGCCACATCATCATGTAGTCCATGTTATCAGTGTCATGTCATGTCATGTCATGAGCCATCATATGCCACATCATTATTGTGGATTATGTATTATCTACTCAAAATGTTTTGTAAAGTGGAAGTATAAAGGACACATTCAGAGTATGAAGATTCATGTAAAGTCGAAAAGGCATAGGAAGTCAAACATTCATGGGGGGCAGTTAAAGAGTCACAAGGAAGGTGAAACATCACCTCTTGGTTATATACACACTCCCATTATATGAGAAAATGACTTTTCACCTTGTCTCCTTCGGCAAGGCATTAGAGAGACAAGCTAGTCCTTTTGGGGAGCAAGTAGTGGCTCCAATACTTGAAGCTTGATGGCCAACATATTTTCATGCATGGATTGTGAATATTTGTAAGGTTGTTCTGTGAATATTTGTGATTCATGTTTGCTTTCACTTGTGCTAAATTAGTTGAACTATTCCAATGATTTTAGTTCTTATCTAATCGAGAATGTGTTGTAATGGTTGTTATAAATGTCGCATCCTTTTGGACTATTCTTTTGGGTGTTAGACATATCTTTCTTATTTATAATGGTTGTAATGATCGTCATATCTTTGTGGACTATTCCGCTGGATGTTAGATGGATATCTTATGTGTGTGTGTCTCTCTCTCTACTAGGGTGGTATTATTACCTCTTTATCCTAAAGGATTACTTTCCTTTCCCTCTGCAGTAGAAGAATATTGACACATATACAATTGAACACTTACTAGGCATACTCACTTTTGATCTGAGATTACCCATGCATAACTCTCTTGCGCTGAACTTTGTAGGCAAGGAAAACCTATAAGAATATATGGCGATTGGGCCGATATCCCAGATGGGGATCCTATTCTAAACTATGTGAGTTCTAATAGGGACTTCACATCGAGGAGACCCCCTTGGTTGACAGATTTCCAACACCATAAACAAAATGGCGCTAGAAGGAGGGCCAGATGACAAGTTGTGCATGTTGAGTCTGTTTTGAATATCTTATCATAAATGGCTCATCCTTAAATCAAAGTCTCAGATTTTTTTTCCAACCTATCCCCTAGTAAACTGTTAATCCTCGATGAGCCTCTTTATCACTTGTCTCAATTGAAGTTTAATGGCCAGGATGGAACATCCATAACTAATCACATTTCTAATTTTCTTAAAATTTTGTGAACATTATGAAATCAATGATAAAAATTTTGCTTGTGAGGCTTTCTTCCTCACCCTTGAAGGTCATGTTAATCGTTGGTGTCATACCTTACCATATACTTCCATCCATTCTTTTCATCATTTCCTCAAGGAAATTTATCAAGCCTTCGATAGGTATGATTATCGATATGTCCTTAAAAGAATCAATGAGGTAAGAATGAAGCCTAATGAATCAGTTGAGAATTTCTCTAATTGATTCCTTCACCTTTGTTATGAATTTCCCGAAGAAGACATGAATTAGGATTTCTTTAATAAAAAGTTTGAGCGTTTGTGTCACATCTCTCTACATGGTGAATCTGAACCTCCTAATGTTTCTACTTCCCCAAATCTTGTAAATCACGAGACACCTCTAATTTCAAAGGAGGAATCTATTATTCCTCTTGTTCCTTGTCCTCCTCCCTTTTCAGTTTCGATGTGTGTGCCTCCTTTCAATGATAATAAAGTTGGGATATATGTTAATCAAATTCTTAATCCATCTTCTCATCCTTCTTCCACTTTTCATGACTCAAATTCAATGGAGGAAATCCCATAGAATGGTTCATGAAGCCCATGGTGAAGGATAACTCCTCCATTCCGCAAGATGATGTTACTATTCACAGCTCTAGTCTCAGATCTGATCTGAATTTATGTTATCCTCTATCATCTACATGCCATGACACTTTGTATTATGATCAGATCGACCAATTGGCTCCACCAGCTAGTTTTTCACACTCTCTTGATTTTCGAGTTGTTGGTTTAAATTGCGATCAGGTACAAGGCAGTCATAGTACATAGATAAAGGAGAAGGAAGGTGAAAATGCTTTCAATATTTCTTCTCTTTTTCAAAATCCTCCATGTGAATACAATGTGCTTCCATTCTTGGATGACTTTCAATCTACTAATGTCGGTAGTGAGTCAAATGTAATCAATTTGTAGCCTTGGGCAACAATCATTCTAATGGTGATAATTTTGTTGATATAAGTGATGATGAACGCCCAAGTGCACCAGTTGATCTTTCAGTTTCTCATGATTATTTTAATTTAGATCTAAAATTTGGTTCGGTCAAAGAAGATGCTTTTATCAAAATTTCCTCTTCATCTCACTATCCCTTGTGCTCTACCGTTTGCAACGCATTTACTTGTGACAAAGATACTTCGTGCTCTTCAATTTCTTCATTTGATGGATTAACTTCTCAATTGACACAATTTGGTGAGATTATCTATGATGAAAATGAAAAAAATCAAATCATTGAGTACTCCTTCCATCCCTCATCATCTCTTCTCTTGCATGAAGACAACTCTTCAAATTAGCTTGCTCATGAAATTTCTTCGATTGATACATCTTCAGATTTGCGATCAGAAGAATATTCCAACTTGAGTAATTTGGTTGTTGAATTTCAGAAACCTGGTCAAATTAGTGACAAATATGGCTTCCATGTAGTGAGAAATGGCCTTATTGAAACTAGTGATATCAATTATCCTCACACCATGCACGATCTATTTCAATCTTCAAAATGTGATTTTACAATCTTTAAAAGTTTCTAGACTTGTCAAGAAGTCGAGGCACTTCAAATTTCGGTGATGGTTATGTCAGGATCTCATGACATGGTTTCACTCAATGCAAATTTCTTTTTGAAAGATGTTTGGTATTCTGGATGTAGCCTTTCAATTTTTCAAGATTTTACTTTTGATCAGAGTCAAGAATCTTCTTCGGTTGATTCATATTCATGCAAATCTCTTACATAAAACTTGGGTTTGGAATATGCTTCTCTCATGACATGGAATTGCGAAGTTGAACATTTCAAAGAATATATCTAGCCAAAGGAATCATGCCTATCAGATTCATTTCTTAATACTCGACTATTGGTTTCTCTTGTGAATGTTATATTGCAAGTCTTTCCCTCATCTCACCTGAAATCCTCTTGAGTGATAATGAATGCACGAGTTATTGCGTCAATCAAATTCTTCCTCGTTCATTGTGTCTTGACTTGTCTTATGTGTGCGTTGTGTTAGAATTCCTTTTAAATTCTTTTGATGATTACAATGCTTGTACATTTTGTCACCAGTTATAGGAAAATGGTTTGTCATATTCGACATGTGAGGAATTTGATTCTAATATTCAAAGAATTCATAAAGATGTTCAAACTAATCTATATTTGTTATTTTCTAACCAATAATATCATGCCAAAAATGGTCCATCTGATCATGATATTAGTTGTCATTCGTTTCACCACTTTCCCACCAGTATATCCAATGACAATTGTTTTACATTATTTGATCCTCATGGTTCAACATCCCACCATTCAGATACTTTCCGAGGATTTGAGTCACTTTAGCCATTGCTAATGGTTAAGTCAAGTCCTCATTGTCTTGGCATGTCTGTTGAATATGATCAGATCTATTTTCCCTCATGAGATTCTCATCATGATTTCAACCATCGAATTGAAAATTCATATTTTCAAAGATTTCAGGGGTTTTAAGACGATTGTCATGGATTTTAATGATCCAATCACTGAATGGTTGGAGCATTGTTACATTGCAAGCTCCATTGCAAATAATTAGTTTCGGTCTTTCCTCACGCTTGTTAAGGAGTTCAGTGTAGATTGAGACACATTCGCAGGAAGATTCCAAGGTTTGTTGAATGATGGTTCTCATTGAAAAGGTAAGAATATAAATTGGTTAGAAGTGGTGGCTATGGCCTATCTTTCTACTGACAAGGGAGACCTTCAAATTTTTTTGCAAGCTCTTATGTTTTTTGTTGCACATTGTCTTATATTTGTTTTAATTGATCACATCATTGTGATTGTAAGTCGGGAACAATTACAGTGATTACATTGGAAATTCCATTATACATGACCCCAAAATTCTAGCTGGTTATGTTAAGAGTAGGTATAGTTGCATTTTAGTTTACCGGCACATTCATCCTACATTCGTTTCTCGTGGTTTGTCTTGTGTTTTCTAGTTTTGGTTTCACATCATGTTTTGGTCTAGCCACTTTCTGTCTTGTCTTCTAGTTTTGTTTCCTTGTTGTGTGTTGTCTTTCCTTTCATTTTGTGAGACTTTGCATGAAGATGCTTTGTTGGCTCAAAAGGGAATGTGGAAAACAGAAAAGGACTTTGTGAAACTGCAACATTTGGCTAACTCTCTGTCCTTCTTCCTTGTCTTGGTTACATATTTTGGTCGATGATGTTCCGACAGAAAATACAATCCTTACGTTAAGAAAGCCTTGTGTTGAACCATGATCTCCATGTATATTGTGGTAACCTCATGCGTACACTTGGGTCTTTATGTTTCAGTGTTTTCGAGCTGATCTAATCAAGTAGAGAAGGACAAGGGGAAAATCTAAATGAGCAAACCAATATCAGAGGTCTTATATATGCTTCTCTGAAGGGGCAAACTCTTCTGCTCTCAATAATTTGGGATCCCTCTTCCACCCATAAAATGAATAAGTGCTCATGCACAATCTTATTTAAATATATAAATAAATGTAAAAGAAGAGAAATGTTTCATGCACGGAGAGGTGAAGCAACTCCGCTGGGGTAATGTCTAGGCTCGTTGGCAGCAGATCAATGTTTGTGTTACTGTAGTGGCTTCGCTGGGGTACAATCCAAGCCTGCTGGCAGCAGAACAACACCAGAGATGAAAAACTATACTATGAAAATCTCAAGGTCGCGAACTTCATTACCATATCCTGATTCAAAACATTATGTGATTGTTGATCTTATGTTTGTTTTTAAACAAGTAAAGGAATGAAGGGGACTATGTTTATGCACAAGGAAATTGGGTAAGCCATGGTAATTTGAACGATGAATAAATACTTCCTGAAGAAGTAGACCCTACATGAAATATTTGACCAAGGTAGAGAAGTTGGAGTTCTACCAGTTTTGCGCTGCGACAAACACCCTCTAAATTTTTTCCTATGCTTGAATTTTGGAGCCTATTGTGGATCTTGCGATCAGTCATTACATAGTCACTTCTTGGTTAGTTGATGCTTTTGAGCTCCCTTCTTGGATTGGAAGTGTCGAGGGTACTTGCTCACACATTCTCAGTCTGCAACAAGTTCATGAGTGCATTATTTTACACAAGCTTGAACAATCATAACATGGTCCATCAATACTGTGCATGTGCGATGTCCAATCCATGTCAACAGTCAGTGCACACTAACATCGGCAATTTCTCACTTCCAGCTACATTTGTACTTCTACTTCAATGAGTTTTGCAAATTGTCACTTTCGCACACCTTTGTTTTCGCGAGTGTCATCTTCATGTTTTTGGTTGTTGCTTTTGCTTTCTTTCACTCTAATTAGTGTCATTTTCATGTTACCTTCACTCTGACATGTGTTTATTTCATTTTCATTCACATATCACAAGTGTCATTTACACTTTAGCTCTTTTTGTCTTCTAGCATGTTACATGTCACACAATGTACATAAGCTTGTTTTGGTGGTTTCAATAGGTTCTCCTTGTTTAAATGAGTCAATCTTACCATGTAAACCTCCATCACGCTCATTTCCAAAGTTTTAAGCACTATCGCACAAGTGTCGTCATGGTCATCGTAAAGTGTATCTTGAGTGTCGCACTTGTCATAAGTTGTCTCATAAAGGGAAGTATGTGTTCATGTGTTCCAGATGATCTATGTTATGTCATTAAGTGTCTAAGTGTATGATCACAGTCAAGTCCTATCAGTGTTCACATTAGTTTCACTAATCCCACACTTAATCAAATTTCAGAAAATTCCCAGCAACTTAGCCTCATTCGACCTTCCTAAATTGCGCATTGTGCAGTCCTAGCCCTCAAGCTGCAACCTTGCGTCTTGACACTATGCAATGCGCATTTCCTGCCTTCTAGGACTGCACACTATGTAGTTTTTGTGCTCAAGACCGAGCCTTGTCCTCCAAAATTGCGTAATTCAACCCTCCATCCTTGCCCCAACTGTGAAGTGCACAGTCTCTGAGCTCAAGACCAAACCCTGAGCTCTTGAACTGTGCAATCACTAGGTCTTCTCTGCCTCGCAGAATTGCACAGTTGACAAAAATAGTGCAAAACCCTATAGCCTGACTCACTGAGCCTCAAAACTAGGCAATCTACCTACATAGTCCAGCCTATATTGCACATTTCACAATCTCAAGGCTCAAGCCTTAGCCCTGAGCTCTTGAACTATGCAATTGAATAATCACCTAAGCTCCCTTGTCTTCCAGAACTACACAATGAAAAAAATCAGTGCTCAAGTCCTCAGCCTAGCTCCCTAAGCTCCTCAACTGCACAATCTTTTTGCTTAGTCCAAGCCTAAACTTCTCATTGAGTAGTATCAATGCTCAAGCCTGACCCTTCACTTCTTGAGCTACACAATTGTACAGTCACTGAGCCTCTCCCTCGGCCTACCACCCGATTCCAACTCAGTCAGTGGATCATTATGCAACATCTTAGACTAAGGGTTTATCAGACTGATGTCATCTTGTCATGAGTGGATTGTAAATGCAATAATTCTATCATGTTATGGCAAGATGATGAAAAAGGAGATGGAGAAGGAGGACATGCTAAAATAAACCTAAGGAGCTGAGGAGATAAGACGATCATCAAACAAGAACACGAAGGAACACTGGATTAAAACAAAAGACCAAAGATCAGTACCACATGAAGACTCCATCTGATTCAAAACCCTTTGGAGGGTATATATGAAGAACAAAGCATATCTCTCATGAAGATGAAGCATTAGATACATCTCTTAGTGAATACAAAAAGAAATAGGCAACATGAAGGACAGATTGGCACTGCCACATCCTCATGTAGTCCATGTCATCAATGTTATGTCATGTCCTATCATGAGTCATCATATGCCACATAATTATTGTGGATTATGTATTATCTATTCAAAATGTATTGTAAATTGGAAGTCCAAAGGACACATTCTGAATATGAAGAGTCATGTAAATTCGAAAAGTCATAGGAAGTCAAACAGTCATGGGGGGTAGTCAAAGAGTCCCAAGGAAGGTGAAACATCACCTCTTGGTTATATATACACTCTCATTGTATGAGCAAAGAAATTTTCACCTTGGCTCCTCCGACAAGGCATTAGAGAGATAAGCTATCTTTTTTGGGGAGAAAGGAGTGGCTCCAATGCTCCACTATTGGGGCTAGTGGTGTTCGTTGTATACATGTGCCTTGTGAATTTTACTTAATACTTGAAGCCTGATGGTCGACACGTTTTCATGCATGGATTGTGAATATTTGTAAGACTGTTATGTGAATATTTATGATTCATGTTTTCTTTCACCTGTACTAAAGTAGTTGAACTATTTCGGTTATTTTAGTGCTTATATAATTGAGAATGTGTTGTAACGGTTGCTATAATTGTTTCATCCTTGTGGACTATTCTGTTGAATGTTAGACAAATATTTCTTGTTTATAATGGTTGTAATGATCGTTGCATCTTTGTGGACTATTCTGCTAGATGTTATATGAATATCTTCTCTGTGTGTGTGTCTCTACTAGGGTGGTACTATTACCTCTCTCCTAGAGGCTCACTTTCCTTTCCCTCCCAGTAGAAGAATCTTAATACATATACAACCAAACAGTCACCAAGTATACTCACTTGTTGATCCAAGATTACCTATGCATAACTCTCTTGTGATGAACTTTGCAGCCAAGGCAAACCTATAAGAATATATGGCAATCGGGTTGATATCCCCGATGGGACTCCTATTCCAAATGGTGTTGGTTTTTGGGACTTCACATCAAGGAGACCCCTTTGGTTGACGGATTTCCAGCACCGTCAACAGACTACCAAGGCCACTTTGTATATAAATAGTGAATTTCCTTAGGAAATGTGAAAATATGTTAATGTGATAATGCCATGTGTGAGAGTTGTCTAAGAGATATTGCACCGAATCCAAGGCCACCTACATATTTTATAGACTATTAAATTGTGGTAAGACATAGGTGCACCTTGATGCAGGCTATAATGGCACGATACACCAGTGATCACCCATACAAATCCAAGCTCCCATAAAACCATGAGTCCTCGAGTAGGCTCACTTAAGACCCTCCAATCCTATATATGATGAAAGGAACCCGAAATGAACTACTATGGACCAACCATCGTTTGAACAAGAGAATAAGATATAGACAACAATAATAAGACATGGGCCTAGTATACTATTGTTGTTGTGACAAACACCCTCCAAAATTTTGTCTACACTCAAATTTTGGAGCCTCCTTGTGATATTATGATCTGTCATTTCAAGTTTTCCATTATTGCTTGATGATCGGTTGATGTTTTTCTAAGTGATCAAGTCTTCTTTTGAGAATCTAAGTGTCAAAGTCACTTGCTTACAAATTCTTATCCTTTGTATGCATTCTCAAGCACACCCTCTTCTAGCAAGCTCAATAATCAATGTTTACCCTTGAAGATAGGCATTGTGGAGTCCTTGAGAGTAGTGCTTGCGCAGTCTATGGAAATAGTGTCTGTGCAGTCCCTAGATATAGTGATTACATAGTACCCAATAACAATGACTGCACAGTCCATAAGGATAGTACAATGCACAATCCATGTCGATGGTCAGTGTGCAACATCATCTCATTGTGTCTCTTACTCTTATTTGCAATTGTATCATCATTCAACTGAATTTTCTCAACTATCGATTTTGTGCACCTTTGCTTTCACAAATGTCGTTTTCACATTTGCGACTATAAGTTTTGCTTGAATTCACTTTAAAAAGTGTCACTTTTGCTTTTTCTTCGCTCTGGCATGCGCCACTTTCACTTTCTTTATCTTTTGCAAGTGTTGTTTTAACTTTCCACTTTTTCTTAGGGTTGCAAGTGTCACTTTTGACTGTTTTCACTCATGCATGTGTTACACTTTAACGCATCACTAGAGGTATAACTAGTGCACTCTTCTACATTAGTTTATCATATATAACATAATAATATGCATTAGATACTCTCCCACAACTTACCGCACTTTCTGGTTGCAATGGACACTTGTGTTGTAACTTGTATTCTAAGTGTCGCAAAGCTACGTTTTAACTGTCGCACTTAGAAGTAAGTGTCGCTTTGCTATCATTTTAAGGTATGCATGTGTAATTTTGGTACTATGCACTCTTAAACTTGTTTTTATGTTATCTAAGGTGAGATCATTATTTCATAACTTGTTTACTTGACTTGTTCTTTCTTGCCTCATTGATCCCACACTTAGTCATTTTCAGAGCTTTCATTGACTTTGCAACCAACTAACCTTTCTCCCTCCTGGAATCATGCACTATGCAGTGATAAATCACAGTGAAGCATCCTCTACCTATTGAAATTGAACACTGCGCAGCCTTATAGGATATTTTCCCTCAATTGTACATTGAGCAACATTAAATTCTAGACCATCACTCTAGTTGCTTAGCCTTATCAACTATGAAGTTAGTGATCCATCCTACCCTGTATTGCACATTGTGCAGTTGTAGCACACAGTGGGCCATCCTGGTGTCACTTTCATTCCCACCTACATAATCCCCCCAAGCTTCCTCCTCAACTACTACACATTCCGCAGTTACAATGAACAACCTTGCCTCTTGTCTCCTTGTCTTGCCCAATTGCATAAGCCCTTCATCTAGTGGCCCTCCTACTACACATTGCACATTTCTAGAGATAATGGGTCACGTTTAGGTCACTAAAACCCTCAACTATGCAATCTTTGGAGTCTTCCACTTAATCATTATGCATTGTGCAGTTATAATGGCAAGTTTTGTCCCTCTGGCTGGGTGAAACTCCCCATTAAGCAATACCTTGTCCTATATTTCCTCCTTCTACACACAGTGCAATTCCAGTGGATAGTGGGGTCATCCCTCAATCCCTCTGATTCTCAATTGCGTAATCTCTACCTCCTCTTCCTCGAGCACTGTGCATTGTGCATTCTCAATAAACAAGCCCATCACCTTGTTTCTTGGACTTCCGTATTGCGCAGAACCATGACAAGCCTTCCGTAATTGTGCATTGCACACTTCCAAAGGATATTGTGGTCATCCTTGGGTCCCTATAGCCCTCAACTACACAATTCTCAACCTCTTGCTCTCAAAATCCTTATATGTTGCCTCATAATAGTCAACATCTTCCAATGATCAAGCAAAGGTAGAATAGGTGGTTTCTGGATTGATGTTCTCTTTTCATGAGTATACTTCATTTGTAGGTAAGGTGATCCTCAAGGGAGGTC
The DNA here is from genome assembly GCA_000404065.3 of Pinus taeda. Taxonomy (NCBI): domain Eukaryota; kingdom Viridiplantae; phylum Streptophyta; class Pinopsida; order Pinales; family Pinaceae; genus Pinus; species Pinus taeda. Next base: position 33,890 of record APFE031215453.1, read on the forward strand.
ATCAAGGAGAGATTGCAAGAAGGCACTTGTGAAAAATAAGCAAAAGGAGTAACCATCATGAAGGACAAGAAATAATATTGGACCAAGATAAAGACATGGTAACTGATGTTGACTTGGAAGGTTTTGACACTCATCTAGACCCTTTGGAGGGTGAATATAAAGAACAAGAAAATAACCATCATAAATAAGTCAAATTCATAAAAACAAGGAGAAGAGCTTGGCATTGATGAGATGAAATATTATGTCACTGTCACCAAGTCATGTCTTCTCAAAGTGTCATTACAAAGTCATATGTGTCAATGTGTGTTGCCACATCATATGTGAAATGTAATTATGTAATTTCCAAAAATGAGAAATGTAAAAATGTGTGGAAGCCCAATGTTATGAAACCAGCTCACAAAAATATAGAAAAGATAGATCAATTCCTTAGAAATAAGCCTCTTTGAGGGGGCAACCTCCTTTACATTACAAAAATGAACAATTCTTGGATGATACAAATGACAGGACCTCCTTTCTATATATATGAGTTTGGGGGATCATAATATAATCAGAGTCAACATAACAATAATAATGTAAGGGCACAATAATAACAATAGTGGGCTTCTATGGGGCACAATAATAACAATATGGGGACTCATGCCACACAATTAAAAAGTGGGTTGTACTAATAACTAAGGGTTCACTAGTGTATAGGGACCTAACATGCCCCTTCCTGTAAAAAGTGTTGTCCTCAACGCTGAGTAGTTCTTGATGCTTCTGTATAAATTCTTGTCTTCCATGTGGAATCTTTAGCGGGTAAGTTCTTCCACTTGATGAGATACTCTGAAATTGATCGATTTCGTAGCTGTCGGGTTCTTGTTTCTGTGACTGCTCGAGGTTCCAATATGATTTTTCCTTCCTTGTCAAGTTCTGACAATATTGTTTGAACTGGGATATTCCGCAACTTTTGAATGAGTGGCCACACTTCTTCGTCCTTCTTCCATTCATCCCTTGATTCGTTTATCCAATCTGGCTTGATTATAGAAATAGCACAAAACAATGCTTCCACATCCTCATCCTTTCTTGAGAGTGCATGTGCAACAACATTTTTCTTCCATTTTTTGTAGATGATTTAAAAATCATAACCCGACATATTTGTGACCCATTTTTTCTGTTCTTCTAAAGATAATCTTTGTCCTAAAAAGTATTTAAGACTATCATGATCCATTTTTACCTTGAAGTGTCTTCCCATTAGGTAAGGTCTCCATTTCTTAAGTGCATGTAGTATTGCCAACA
>APFE031215453.1:35184-72343 GCA_000404065.3 Pinus taeda
TTTTCTTCCTCCTCTTCACAATCAATGTAAAATAATTTCTTCTCAACACACTTATGACCTTTAATGTATTTGTTATCACAATTGTAACAAAGTCCTTTTTCTATTTTTTCTTCCAATTGTGGTGGTGTCAACCTTGTAGGTTGTGGAAGGCTAGGAGAAACAACACTTCCATCTTTATAGTTGTGAGGGGTAGACTTCCTTGTTGCCATAATTTTGCTTTCCACTTTTCTTGCCAACCTGAATGCCTTCTCCAATGAATTGGTTCCCAAAGACGAACCTCATGTTGAATGTTATCATTTAAAATCCATATGGAGACATCAATCCTCTGCTTCTCTGGAATATCATTTTCCCTTATATTCAATTTTTGCAAGTCCACAATGTGCTATTCCATTGAACACTTTTTTTTTTAGATTTATCAATCGGCTAAAGAAGGTGTTTCTCTTTGTATCCTCATAGTGTGCTATCATTTCCTCCGTGAAAATTGACCACATAAAAAGTGGTTTACAAGAACAAAGCCATTTATACCATAAAAATTGATCTGGTTCTAAATATGAAGATGCAATACGTACCTTTTGCAACAGTTGCACCTCATGTAGATCAAAATATTGCTCCATTTGTAGTATCCAATTTACGAATCCTTGCCATCAAACTTCCTCATACTACCTTTTCTTGATTTTAGGAGCTCGATATTGAAATGACTATAACTCTGTAGTTTCGGATCTTTTAGTTCTGAAATCACGACCTACAGTATCCCTCTGCATCCTCTTTCCAATGCCACCAGTCTGATCAAAATTGGATTCTCCAAGAAAGAGTTATGCACAATCTCCCAAGATGACCTGATTATATACCTTTTCAGAAGAGCGAACTTGTATGAAGTGCCACGTGTCACTATTTTTACCTTTGGATTTGAAAAATATACACATAAAACCACAATCCTTCCTCTTTTTACAACTTCTTACGAAATTTCAATCTGATGCTCAGAGAGACAATTATGACGATTTTCCCCAAGTAACCTGTTTGGGATGTAATTCGGGAGCCTGCAAAAACCCTAAATGTCTTGGATTGTATCTTTGAAAATATAGTGAAACAAGATCTGAAATTCAGGCTCGAGCTTCCCCACGATTTCTTCTCAATGGGTTTTAATTTCGGAGTCTGAACCTTCTTAGAAAACAAATTAGAGCGAAAATTCCATGATGACCTATTTGAGATGCAATTCTGGATCTTACAAAAACCCTAACTTCCTCAGATCATATCTCCGAAAATATAGCGAGACAAGATTTGAAATTTGGACTTGAGGTTTAAACCGATTTCCTCTCAAATGGGTTTTTGTTTTAGCTTCTCAAACTTCATATCGAAAACGTTATAACGAAAATTCCATGATGACATGTTTGGAGCAACGAAACCCTAGAATCCAAAGCTCTTATACCAAGTGTTATGAAACTAGCTCACAAAAGATAGAAAAGATAGATCAATGCCTTAGAAATAAGCCTTTTCGAGCGGGAAACCTCCTTTACATTACACAAATGAACAATTCTTGGATGATACAAATGACATGACCTCCTTTCTATATATAGGAGTCTAAGGGGTCATAATATGATTAGAGCTAACATAACAATAATAATGTAAGGGCACAATAATAACAATAGTGGGCTTCTATGGGGCACAATAATAACAATATGGGGACTACATGGGCACAACAATATAATAAGTGGGTTGTACTAATAACAATAAGGGGTTACACTAGTAGTATAGGGACCTAACACCCAAGGGTCCCACATGGAAAGTGAAAAGTCACTAGAAATTTCTAAAGTCATGTAGAAGCTCAAAGCTCATGTAGGAATTTGAAAAGTCGTAATAGAATCTCAAGAGTCATGAGGGAGGTTAAGATTCATATGGGAGGTGTAGGGTCACCTCATTTGTTATAAATACACCCTCATAACTCAAGAGATGGGACTTTCGACTTTATACCTTGGATTCTCTAGCTTGGCATGGGAGAGAAGATATTTCTTTGGAGGAGTAAGTGACTTAATGTTCCAGTATTGGGGCTAGTGTGGTATTGTAATTGTATATCTTGGGACTTTCACTTAATATATGAAGCTCTCAAAGTCGACGCACTTTCATGCATAGGTCGCGAATGATTGTGATACTATTCTTTCATTGTTTACGGTGTATGTTTATGTTAACACATACTAATGAAAATGAACTATTTCATTGGCTTTGGTACATATCTTATTGGATGTGCATTGTTACTTTCTTTTATGATCCTTGTTATCTTGCAAACAATTTTGCAAGTTAACTAATGATTCTTTCCATTCTCTTGTGTGTCTCTTTCAGGATAGTACTATTAATTTTCTTCTAGAGGTGCACTCTCTCTTTTTTCCTTCCGTGAAAGTACCTCATATACATTGTAATTGTATGTATCATAGTGTCAACTTGCTTGCTTGTTTCAAAGATTGTTTGCATAATCTCTTATGTTGATAATTGCAACTAAGGGAAATCCCTAAGAATTATGGAAACCTAACTTTTTCTCTGGTTGGGGCTCCTACTCCAAATCGTGTGAGGTCTAGTTGGGACTTTATACCAGGGAGACCCCCTTGGTTAAAGGATTTCCAACACCATCAACAATGGTTCTAGAAGGAGGGCCAGATGACAAGTTGAGCCTGTTGAGTTTGTTTTGAATCTCTTATCTTGAATGAGTCATTCCCAAATCATACTCCTAGGATGTTTTTCTAATAGATCCAATCTTAAACTTTCAATCCCTGTGGAACTTTTTTATAACCTGTCTCAATTAATATTTGATGGTGAAGGTGAAATATCCATAGCCAAACATACATATCATTTTCTCAAGTTTTGTGAACCGAAATCAATTGTGAATATGTTGCTTGTATACTATTTGTATCTTACCATTTGCTTCTATTCATTCATTTGAACAACTTTTCAAGGAGCTTCATCAAACCTTTGACATGTATGATTACCAAGATTTTTATAAAAGAATTATTCAACTTAGAATGAAGCTCGATGAATCAATATAGGATTTTGTTAATAGATTTATTCACCTGTGTTATGAGTTTACTAAAGATGATATGGATTGGGATTTCTTCAAAGAAAAGTTTCAAATCTTGGTTCATATCTCCTGACACAATTTGAATCTGAATCTTTGGTTAATAGTGCTCTTCGAACTTTTATTAACCATGAGCCACCTCCAATCCCAAAGGAGGAACCTATTGTTCCTTTTGTCCCTTGTCCTCCTCTCTTTTCATTGCCTAACAAGGTTGTCTCTAGTGTTATTGTTGAAGTTGAGAAGTTCGAAAATCAAATTGCTAATCCATTCATCCCATCCTCGTTTTATGTCTTTGCACGAGAAAACCTTTAATGTTTTAATAAATCCATGGAGCCTAAGGTGAAGATTGATCCCTTGATTCCTCAAGATCACCGAAGTTTTGAATATGATACCCTAGAAAGTAGTATTTCTTCAAGGGATACCTGTAATCCTTTATCATCTACATCTCATGACCCTTTGTACCTTGATTCGCTCGATTAATTTGCTCCAACCGATATTCCTTCAGATACTCTTAATTCTCAATTTGTTGGTCCAAGTTTTGATTTGGTAAAGGGTGGTCACATTCCACAAGTAGAGAGATAGGAATTTAGATATGATTTTAATCCCTATTCTCTCTTTCAAAATCCTTTATGTTAAGATGTTGTTCCTTCATTCTTGGATGACCTTGAATCTTGTGATCTCGACAATCATTCAAATGAAATAAAAGCTCTTAATTAGGATAAATCCTTGGGAAACCATCATTATGATAGCAATAAAGCCATTGATATACATGGTGATGATTTCCTAGGTACATTGGCCAATCTTTTGATTTCTCAAGAAAATCTTCTCATGGGAACTTCTTCCTGAGCTGACTATCCCTTGTGCTTTACTGCTCGTAATGAAGTAACTCATGATGAAAATATGCCATGCTTTTTGAATTCACAATTTGATGAGAGGGATTTTGATTTGACACAAGGTGGTAAGGTTGCACATGATGAAGAAGAAAGTAATCAAATTATTGAGCATCCATTTCATTCCTTACAGTCCCTAGTCATGCATGGGGATAGTTATTTAGTTCAGGTTATTCATGAAATTTCTTTGATTTGTACATTCTCACATGCAGTTAGAAGAATATTATGACTTATCTGTATGACATAGAAAAATTTGATCAAACTTGTGACGTAGATGGATTCCATCTCGATAATAGTGATCTTGTTGCAATAACTAGCAATAGTTGTCCACATTCAATTCACGATCTCACTCAGTTTTCAAATGTAATTATTTAACATCTGAAAGTTCCAGGGTTTGTTAGAGTCAAAGCACTTTAAATTTCGTTGATGGTTATGTCAGGTTCTTGTGATCCTAATGAGATCCTCGAACAATTTCAAATCTAGATTATGTTGCAATTTTTTTCTTCATATCATTTTACTGGATGCAAACTCATTCTTGATAGATTTTGGGTTTTTTTGAGAAAATTTTCCTTATTTTCAAGATTGGGGTTCAGATCAGATAAAATATCTTGTTTTAATTAATTCACCTTCATGTAAACCTCTTGCATCAAACTCAAGATTGGAATGCATCTTTCACAGATGCACAAAGCTATAAAGCCTATCATTCTAATTATGATCACAAAGATTATCATCAATTGAAAGCTTCATATCTATCAAATAATTATGTGAATGATCAACTACTAGTCTTTCTTGTGAATATTGTGATGTTAATCATTTTCATTCTAACACAAGCTATCCTCTTAAGTGTTGGTGAATGCTTGAGTTATTTGGCAAATCAAATTCCTCATCTTGACAGATTAATTTCCCAAGTTGATACGAAGGTTGAATCCAATTCAACACATGTTGATCCGTTGTATCTTAATTGGTTTCACATATTTGCTATACTAGCATTCATTTTTAATTCTTTCGATTAGATGCAAGGAAGCGGTTTTTTGTATTCAACAAGTGAGGAAAATGATTTTATTATTCAAAGAATTTGTGAAACTACTCAAATTGATCTATCTGTATGTTCAAATAATGAATAATATTATGCCTTAACCAACCCATTTGATGAGAACACTGGCCTTAACACCTATTTTTCGATTAATCATTTTCCCATTTTAGTATTTGATGATAATTGTTTTACATTTATTGATCTCATCAAGGCCATCAATTCTTTTGACCCTTCATTTCACTATTTGGATCCTTGTCAAGCAGTTGAGGCACTTCTACCTTGGTTGATGGTTATGACAGGTCCTCATAATCTTGACAAGGATTCTAAACATCAGATCAAATTCCCCTCAGAAGGTTCTCTTTATGATTCCAATGCACTAATTGAAAGCTCATTCTGTCAAGAATTTCAGGGTTTTCAAAAGGATTGTTGTGGATTTCATGATCAAATCTATGATTGGCTATAATGATCTTACTTAGCAAGATCTGTTATCAATAATAAGTTTTGATCTTTCTTAATGTTTGATAAGGTTGGAAACATAGAGAAAGGTACATTCACGAGAAGCTTTCAAGGTTTGTATGACTTTTGTTCAGAGAAAAAAAGGTAAGATTGTAGACTGGTTCAATTTAATTGTTATGGCACATCTTTATGTCATTAGGAAAGACCTTGTATTTTTTGTGCAAGGTACTCAAGTTGTTATCTTTCATTTGCACATTGCTTTACATTGTTTTTAATTGCTTTTATATTTGTGTTTGCAGGTCAGGAACAAACTTCAATGCTTACATTGGAAATTCAATTTAATTTAGCCTTGACCTTCTTGCTAGTTAGGTTAGGAGTAGGTCTGGTTGCATTTTAATTTTCTTCTGCATTGCATTAACCATGCACTTTTCCCTGCATCTATTTTTACATTTGCTTTTTTCTCTTGCTTCCCATGTTGCATGTTGATTTAATTTTAGTATTACATTTGCTATGTTCTCTTGCTTTGTTTTTCTTATTGTGTCATGTCTTTTCTTTTTCATTTTTTTAATAAGATTGTGCATGAAAAATGATTTTGTCTAGCTAAAGAGAATAATGTGGCAAAGTTTTGAAAAGGAAATCGTGATGATGAGAAAATCTTGGTTACTATATTATCCTATTATTTGTTTTTCTTTACATATTTTTAAAATGAGTGTTGTCTAGACAAAAATATGATTCGTTTCAGATGAAAAGCCTTTGGTTAAACTACGAATCCCATATCTTTATTGGGATCTTCTTTCTAGACTCATCTTTGTATTGAATTATGTTTCTACCTATCAACTCAAATGAGTAGAGAAAGGGAAAGAAGAAAATTTAAGAAAAACATATAAATTTCAGTTATCATTATATCCCTCAAACAAGGAACAACCTCTCTTGCATGTAAAATAAGTCGGGATGCCTCTTCCACCCTCGTGAAAATAAAAATCCAATAAATTCCAAAGTGTATCTTTTAAAAATAAAATAAAGGGGGAATAAGAGAAAGGCTTCCCACATAAAGAGGTGAAGCAAGCAACTTCGTTGGAGTACTGAACAAACTTGTTGGCAGTGAATCAATGCTTGTGATTCCTTGAGGTGACTCCATTGGGTACTGAACAATCCTGCTGGCAGCGAATCAATACTTGTGATTTTTTAAGGTCACTTCGTCGGGGTACTGAACATGATCACTAGAAACATAACAACACTGGGGAATGTGCTTAAATTATGAACATCAAAAGATCAATATACTTATTATCCTCTTCCCTAATTGAAACAATTGAAGTATGACTAGCCTTGTAAATGTGTTTTAAACTGAGAATGGAAAAGGAGAGACTATATCTTTAACCGGGATAAGTGCAAAGCTAGAGTAATCTACATGGTGAATCAATACTTGCTAAAATACTAAGACTTTGTGCTCCAAGGTATACCTAAATAGAGAATTTGTAGTTCTTCTAGTGTGTTTCCAAGTGTTGTGGTTGTGAAAAACACCCTCCAAAATTTTGCCTACACTTGAATTTTGGAGCCTCCTTGTGATCTTATGCTCTGTCATTTCAAGTTTACCATTGTCACTTCATGATCGGTTGATGTTTTTCTAAGTGATAAAGTCATCTTCTAAGAATATAAATGTTGAAGCTACTTTCTTACACATGCTTAGCCTTTTGATGAATTCTCAAGCGCACCCTTTTCTTACAAGCTCAGTGGTCAATGTTTACTCTTGAAGAAAGGCATTGCACAATCCTTGAGAGTAGTGCTTGCACAGACTTTGGAAATAGTGTTTGCAGTCCCTAGATATAGTGACTATGTGGTGCTTAGTGATAGTGATTGTGTTGTCCATAAGGATAGTGCATTGTGAAATCCATGCCGACAGTAAATGTGCAACAACATCGGACAATCTCTCTCATTCTTAGTTTCAATTGTATAATCATTCGAGTGAATTTTCTCAATTGTCACTTTTGCTCAATTGTCACTTTTGCACACCTTCGCGTTCAAAAGTGTCATTTTCACTTTCGCGACTGTCACTTTTTCTTTCTTTCACTTTAACAAGTGTCACTTTTTCTTTTTCTTTGTTATGGCATGTGTTGTTTTCACTTTCATTAGCTTTTGCGAGTGTCATTTTCACTTTTTCTCATGGTCGCAAGAGTCTCTTTTGGTTGTTTTCACTCCTGCATGTGCTGCACTTTAGCACAAAACTAGAGAAGGCTCTTGCACACTATTCTACATTATTTGATCATATATATCATAAGAATACACATTAGATGCTCTCCCACAACTTAGCACACTTTCTGGTTGCATTCAACACTTGTGTCATAACTTGTATTCTAAGTGTTGAAAGCTACGTTTCAACTGTCACACTTAGAAGTAAGTGTCACTTCGTTGTTATTTCAAGGTATGCAGGTTGATTTTTGGCACTGTGCACTCTTCAACTTGTGTTGATGTTACCTGAGTGTGAGATCACTATTTGAGGACTTGTTTGCATGTCTTGTTCTTTCTTGTCTCAATGATCCCAAACTTAGTCATTTTTAGAGCTTTCACTGTCTTTGCAACCTGCTAACCTATCTCCCTCCTAGAACCATGCACTGTGTATTCATAAGTCATAGTGAAGCATCCTCTACATCTTGGAATTGTGCACTGTGCAGTCCTAGAGGATAGTGTCCCTCAATTGTACATTGAGCAACCTTAAAGTCTATACCATGACTCTAGATGCCTAGACTTGTCAACTGCGCAGTTCATGATCCCTCCTACTTTGTATTTTGCATTGCATAGTTGTAGTGGATAGTGGGTTATCCCTTTGTCACTATAATGCCCAACTACACAATCCCCCAAGCTTCCTCCTCAACTACTGCACATTATGTAGTTACATTGGCTAGTTTTCTCCCTCTTTCTAAATAAAACCCCCCATTGCGCAACACCTTGTCCTATCTTTCCTCCTTCTATATATTACGTAGTTCCAATGGACAATGGGGTCATCCCCCAATCCCTATGATGCTCAAGTGCACAATATTTTCCTCTTCTTCCTTGAGCATCACGCACTATGCATTCTCAGTCAACAAGTCGATCACCTTGTCTCTTGGATTTCCCTACTGTGTAGAACCCTGAAAACCCTTCCCTAATTCCACGTTGAATATTTACAAAGGACATTGTGGTCATCCAGGTGTCCCTATAGCCCTCAAATATGTAATTATCAATCTCTTGCTCTCAAAACCCTTATTTGTTGCCTCATCACAATCAACATCTTCCAATGAGCAATAAAAGGTAGAATAGGTGGTTTTTAGAATGGTGTTGGATTTTCATGAGTGGAATTCATCTGTAGGTAAGGTGATCCTCAAGGGAGGTCATTAAGGAGAGGTTGCAAGAAGGCACTTGTGAAGAAGAAGCAAAAGGAGGAACCGTCATGAAGGACAAGAAATAATCTTGGACCAAGGCAAATACATGGAAACTCATGCTGTCTTGGAAGGTTTCAACACTCATCTAGATCCTTTGGACAATGAAGATAAAGAATAAGAAAAATTACATCATAAATAAGTCTAAGTCATAACAACAAGGACAAGAGCTTGGCATTGATGAAATGAAGTCTTATCTCAATGTTAACAAGTCATGGCTTCTCAAAGTGTCATTAAAAAGTCATATGCGTCAATGTATTTTTCCACATCACATGTGGAATGTAATTATGTAATTTCCAAAAATGAGAAATATAAAAATGTGTGGAATCCCAACGGTCCCACATGGAATGTGAAAAGTCACTAGAAAGTTATAAAGTCATGTAGAAGCTCAAAGGTCGTGTAGGAATTCAAAAAGTCATAGTAGAAGAGAGAAGATATTTCTTTGGAGGAGAAAGTGGTGACTTAATGTTCCACTATTGGGGCTAGTGTGGCAGCATTGTAATTGTATAGCTTGGGACTGTCACTTAATATATGAATCTCTTAGAGCCAATGCACTTTCATGCATTTGTCTTGAATTATTATGAGACTATTCTTTCATTGTTTGCAGTGTATGTTTATGTTAACACATACTAATGAAAATGAATTATTTCATTACCTTTGGTATGTATCTTATTGGATGCCCATTGTTGCTTGATTTTATGATCATTGTTATCTTGTGAACTACTTTGCAGGTTAACTAATGATTCTTTCCATGCTCTTGTGTTAAAAATGCAACAAGAAAATCTAGTTTTGACTTTGCCTTGGTCAAACTAGATTAAAATTTGAATTTTCTATTTCAGCGGAATACTTGGAGGTAGTTAACTGAGGTGACATGGCTCTTGTCACTTAGTTAACTCAATAAATTCAAGTTGGGGAAGCTTGAGTTCAGTTCTACATGATTTATTTCTAATTCATAGCAATATATTTAAGTTAATATGAGTTATTGTCAGTTTAACTAGTTCTAACTGTTAGAAGAACTAGTGGAGGTCAAGTTGTGGAAGTGGAACTTTGGCCACACTCAGTGATCAACCAGATAACTAATCAATCAACCCAAAGTAATTGTTTCATCCAGAGAATTTGAGTTACCCAATTGAGATGGATATTCCAAGGCAATGTATTATCAGTTGTAGCATATTCCCATGTGTACAGGTGGTGCATGCAGTCAGAGATTGACCTAAGGCTATTGCGCAATTCCTTGATGTGAAATTCCTAAAAATTAGGGGCAATTTCCCAAGGGAATAATGCAAGGAAATAGGAGCTTGGGAAGGCTCGAAATTGGATAAGTGTTGGGCCAAGTTCAGTGAGTTAGGAAAGGGCATAAACTATACACTTGTAGGGTGTGCTAGGGCTTGAGCAATCATTGTATTTCTTCTCTATTCTATGATTAATGCAATACAGATAGTAAGGGGTTTTGAGTATTTGCTTTCCCCTACATAAATCTATGTGCATGTGTGATGCTTCCTTTTGCCTGCCTATGATTCTTGTTTTAGATGGTGAATTAACTTCCGCAAATTAGTAGAGTAGCTTCAAGTCTTGTGATTTAGCAAAATTTCATGAGAAGTATTGAATCTACACATTAATTTATACATGGTATCAGAGCTGGAATCACTGTAGAGCAGAGATTTCAAAGTTGTCATTACAGGAGGTTCGAGGTTGCAGATCAGATTGTTGGTTTTCTTCAGGATTGAGAATATGGATTTCAATGGACTAAGGATTGAGTATGCCCTTTAGAGAAGCTCGAATTATGTTGCATGGAAGGACTACATGGAGGAAATACTGGAGGATAATGTGTTGAAGGAATTCATTGATAATGACATTTCGAAACCAACGATAGCTGATGCTCAGGATCTAGAATATTGGAAGAAGTGTGTTGCCAAGGTGAGGAGGATCATATTGGAGGGAGTACGAGACCATATTGTCTCTAATATCCACGATAAATATATTATGTATGCAATGTGGCAAGAACTAAAAAAATTGTTCCGGAATAGTAGTGACCACAGGAAATTGGCACTTAAGGACAAGCTTCGAAATATCAAGATGCAGAGGAACGAGACCATTCCACAGTACCTGAGTAGGTTCACACAATGTCATGATGAACTTGGTCAATTTTAGCCTAGTGTATTTTTAACCCTTTATAGAAATTACCTACAAACGAATTCTTAAAAAAAAAATATATACAATGGTGAGAAACACAAAACAAATACATAGAGATTTTCCCCTAGATCCTAAAACCATGGCTACCATATTGATTTTTCATTATGTTCCTTTCAATGTTACAATACATATATTTACATTTCTAAGAATTCATAAACCCCAATCCATTAACCCTAGATTAGAACATAATCGTAATTCCCTTGACTGGATCTACAAAATACCTCGGGCATAAAACCATCATGCCAAAAACCATGTGCAAAAACCATCCAAAAAACCATAGGTAGGTACGCACCTACTCATGCGTGTGTGACTAGTCATGAAAAAATATAACCCACAACCAACACATAGCCCTTATAGGCCTTTCCAAGAGCTGGCACAACTACCAATATTCAGTGAACCGGAGGGAGAAGCTACCAAATTGGGAACGCGTGTGGTCTAATTTGGTATAAGAGGAGATAAAGCGGAACACCAGAGATGGGACCTAATTCAAGGGTGAGGATGAGGAGAATTGTACCTTGGTTGGAAAGTCAAAGAAAGGGAAAGGGAAGAAATATCAATGCAAAGAAAATCTGAGTCAAGGGGGCAAGAAGAAGTACAGAATCAAGTGCTTTCACTATCATGAATTCGTGTACTATGCAATGAAATGTCCACACACGAATGAAATCAAGAAGACCAGAGGAGGAACAACGGTTGAAGCCTCGACTTCACAGTTCGAACTTGGTTTTACCCTCATTGCATGCATGGGAAGCACAATGATGGGTAGTGTGTGGTATCTAGATAATGGTGCCTCGTTCCACATGATGAGGAACAAAGATTTTTTTAGTGGCTTGGAGGAGAAGGATCTCCAGATGCACATCTAGATGGGAGATGATGGAAGGTATGGATCAACCGGTATTGGCACAATTACTTTTCAGAGGGAGTCTGGCTTCCCTCTCAGGCTCAAGGATGTGATGTTTGTACTGGGTTTGAAGAAGAATCAAGTTTTCGTATCTATGTTGGAAGACCGTGGCTACGATGTGATATTCAACTAAGGAAAGGATTTCCGAAGACACATCGCCATGGGATAGGTGAAGAAGATCAGGGTTCGAGTGAAGAACCTATACAAAATAGATGTGCAAGGTTGTGCAACATTGAGCACAAAAGCAGAAAAGTTACAAAGTCGAGATGTCAGCAAATTATGGTATAGAAGACTTGTTGCATTATGGCGCTTTGAAGATCATGAAATATATTTCTACAGATCTCCCTAAAGTAGCACTAGAGCATCAGGATACATGCAAAGGTTGTATGTTGGGGAAGTACACAAAATCCACTTTCAATGATCAAGACAACAAGGTGCATGCAGTCCTTGAAAGGATCCATTCTGATGTTTGGGACCTTTCTCGAAAGCCTCCACTACCAAGCACATGTATTATGTTATATTTGTAGATGATTACTCATAGAAATGTTGGATTTACTTCATGCAGAAGAAATACCAAACATTCTCCAAATTTGTTGAATATAAAGCACTTATTGAGAAAGAAACTGGCAAGAAAGTGAAGGCTCTTTGGAACGATAACAAAGGTGAGTACATGTCGAATGAGTTTAAAAATTTTTGTGCAAAGGAAGGCATTCGACGGGAGTTCACAACACCCTTTAACCTACAATAGAATGGGGTGGCTAAGAGGAAGAACATAAGTACTGTGGGAGCAACAAGGGCGATGTTACATGACCAAGGCCTACCACTACACTTATGGGCTGAAGCATTCAACACAATGATCTATTTGTAGAACAAGATTCCTCATAGGATTCTTGGCATGAGTACACCAGAGGAAGCTTTTTCAAAGAAGAAACTAGAAGTGTGATTCTTAATGATCTTTGGATCATCAGTTTATTGTCATGTTTCAAAGGAAGAAAGGAAAAGGCTAGAGCCAACAATAGAGTTGGGCATAATTTTGGGATACACAAAAACACCTCACAACTATCGTGTGTACTTTCCATCCCTCATGATGAAAATGGTCAGAAGGGATGTGAAATTTGATGAGGAGAAGGCAATGAGGTGTTCTCTTGAGAGGGAGCTTCAATTGTATCTTGATGAGGAACTTTTGGATCCAAAGGAAGGACCTTAGGAAGTTGTGGAGAAGACACAAATAGAGGAGCAGAGAGTGGAGGCATCCACTCAAGCAAAGACATCTATTGAAGGGAGGAAGCAGACCAGGGAAGCTAACAGATTATTGCAGGATGATAAAGAGAATGTGGGAGTACCCACATCACAACACAGGTAGAGGAGGTCACCATATCATTACATTGGTTACATGGCTATGATGAGTGAGCTTATAGAGACTGAGCCATACTCATTTGAGGAAGTTGTAGAGAAACCCATATGGGTTGATCCTATGGTAGAGGAATATGATTCCATTGTTAGAAACAGTGTTTGGGAAGTGGTCCCAATACCAATAGATAAATCAATGGTTGGTTCGAGATGGATTTTCAAGGCTTCATAGATGTAGATTGGGCGGGGAGTCCATCAAACAGGAAGAGCACATCAGGAGGAATTTTTACTATTGGGTCAACAAAAGTTTCTTGGTAGAGTGGGAAGCAAAGATCTATGGTACTCAACTAAGAAAAAGTAGAGTACATGGCTGCAAGTCAAGCAACATGTGAGGCAATCTGGATGAGAAAGATTCTTGTTTGGTTATTTGGTCAGATGATGGATCCTACTATGATTTAATGTGATAATTAGAGTTGTATCAAACTCTATGAGAATCTTGTATTTCATGATCAATCCAAGCATATTAATATCCAGTATCACCATATACGGGATTGTATGCAAAGGCAGATTATGTTGTTGCAATACATTCTGACAAAGGGACAAGATGGATATATTTTGACAAAGGCTTGGTCAAGAGGAAAATTTGAGTTCGACTGGTGTAGGATTGGAGTGGTTGATAATCCCTTTCTTGCTGAGAGGGAAAGTTGAAAACGCAACAAGAAAATCTAGTTTTGACTTTGCCTTGGTCAAACTAGATTATAATTCGAATTTCTATTTCAGTAGAATACTTGGAGATAGTTAAGTGAGTTGACATGGCTCTTGTAACTCTGTTAACTCAGTAAATTCGAGTTGGGGAAGTTGGTGTTTAGTTCTACATGATTGATTGCTAATTTGTAGCAAAGTATTTAAGTTAATTTGAGTTATTGTCAGTTTAACTAGTTCTATCTACCAGAAGAACTAGTGGAGGTCAAGTTGTGGAAGTGGAACTTCAACCATACTCAATGATCAACCAGTTCACTGATAAATCAAACCAAAATAATTGTTGCATGTAGAGAATTCAAGTTACCTAGTTGAGATGGAGATTCCAAGGTAGTGTACTATATGTTGTAGCATATTCCCACGTGTACAAGTGGTGCATGTGGTCAAAGATTGACCTAAGGCTATTGCACAATTCCTTGGTGTGAAATTCCAAAAAAATAAAGGAAATTTCCCAAGGGAACATTGCAAGGAAATAGGAGATTGGGAAGGCTTGAAATTGACTAGGTGTTGGGCCAAGTTCAGGCAGTCAGGCAGGGGGATAAATTATACACTTGCAGGGTGTGCTCAGGCTTGAGCAAGCATTATATTTATTCTATATTCTTTGATTAATGCAATACATATAATAAGGGGTTTTGAGCAGTTGATTTCCCCTAGATAAATCTCTATGTATGTGTGATGTTTCATTTTTCATGTCTATGATTCTTAATTTAGACGGTGAATTAACTTGCACAGATTAGTAGAATAGCTTCAAGTCTTGTGATTTAGCAAATTTCATGAGCAATATTGAATCTAGACATTAATTTCTACATCTTGTGTGTCTCTTTTAGGATAATACTATTACTTTTCTTCTATAGGTGCACTCTCTCTTTTCCATTGCGTGAAAATACCTCATATACATTGCAATTGTATGCCTTACAGTGTCAACTTGCTTGTTTTAAAGATTATTTGCATAATCTCTTACATTAATAATTGTAGCCAAGGAAAATCCATAAGAATTGTGGCAACTGACCTTTTTCTCTGGTTGGGGCTCCTACTCCAAATGGTGTGAGGTCTAGTTGGGAATTCATATAGGGGAGATCCCCTTGGTTGATGGATTTCCAACACCATCAACAAATACCTAATACAAAACCTCACATGGTTGTTACAATGCTTTAACTCGTGACTTTGGGATTACAATGGCAGTGTTAAATGTTACAAAAGTTTGTATGTACCCTTTCTAAAATGTGAGGTAACACAACCAACCAAATTAAGGAAAACTCCAAGAAGAGGCAATTAAGGAAATCACACTTCCCAACACCTACAACTCTCACTTGCAGCCTTGGTTTCTCATTTGAAGGTCCATTTGACTTTCATTGATGAACTATGAACAACTGGAATTATTCCCTTCATAATGTGTAGCCATGAGAGGCAAGAAGTCTAATTACTTAATCATGTTATCTAATGTTTTGACTCCTAAAAAATCAATTCAATAGTTATTCCACAAGTTGTTCATTATGAGGATGCACAACATGTTATTGAGGTTGCCTTGACTCTAGTAGTATGATCGACAAATCCAAGTATTCATTGGATACAATTGATGTGTTTGACTGCAACATGGGGTGAATGGAAAGCATGTCATTGTTCTTAGATATTATGATTCAAAAATAATTTGATTAAAAACTATTTTCATATAATTAGGCTTTTATATATTATTAGTGTAGATCCAAAAAAGCATTCGTGACTTAGTATTAAAATTAGAAAATTTGTTAGTGTTGCATTTAATGTAAATGGACACTTGCCATTTATGATAAGTTGTCCATAACTAATTTATTTTAGGAAATAAGCTTATTTAAGGTTTATTTTTCTCCTCATGCAAGAGTATTGATTGATTATTGTAAGCTCTTCCATCTTTATGTAAATTTATTTTCCTTTGATTAATAATTTTTTTGTGTCTATGGACAATTTTGTTATTATTGTGGTATCAAAGCTATAGTGACACAATTGGTGTAAAGAGGAGATTCCAACATTGTAAGCTCTTGGAAAACTCCATCGAATTGATCAATAATTGAATGGTATGTAAATTTTCCAACTTTATTAAGGAAAAGAAAATTGAAATTTCTTCTTCCAATTATTATTTTTAATGGATTTCTGGATCTATAGCTAGATTAAAGTTTAATATTTGCAAATTTAGTTTTTTTGTGTCATTTTGGAAAAAACCCCTTATTTAGAATTAACTGTTAATGGTCAAGTATAAATCTAGATCAACATATTGGAAACCACCATGGGACTGATTTGCGTGGGATCTGCCTTTCCTCTTCAAATTACATGCTCTAGACTTCACAATTTTTGCAGACTTTTGTGCTAGGGATTTTGAATCAGATTTCTTTGCAAGACCTTTTAGTGGAGCCATTTCCACTTTCTTCTAACCTCCAATGTTGTGTGCCTCAAGTTTGGAACTAGGTCTACCTAGTATAAAAAATAAAAACCCTTTCCTCTTTTCTGCACTCAAAACCCTCTTCTTTTCAACTTTATTTTTGATAAGGCTAGCTTTTAACACACTTGTACACATATTTGATTCATTTCCTTCAACACAAAGCCTGATATGGAGTAAAGATATAAAAAGTGTTGTAGCTCCAAGAGACAACCTCAGATTGCTTACAAGACCAGTGCCTGGGCACATCTAAATTTGGAGTGTCTCAAATGATTCTCAGTAAAGGGAGACCTCACTTATATTCTATATGTATATATAATGGGTTGGTTCATTCACCTAAAGGAGTAAGACATGAATTTCTGGTACTTCTTCACATATACAAATCTCATAAATATGCATAAAACAGTGGAGACTGAGTAGTTCAAGGACTTATAGTTTAATAAGCTTTTGTAGAGAAATGATAGAGGATAAGGATAGGGAGCAACTCATCATATGGAGCTTACAATATCAAGAATTCTATGCTTAACACATAGAGCTTGCAGCTTTAAGAATTCCTACACTTGTTTGAGTTACAGGTAGATATAATGGACAACAAAGAGATGGGATGTTATGATTCATGGAGCGTAACTATTAAAGATATAATTTCAATGACCCATATAGTCACATGCATTAACAATTTTAGTACAAATGAATATGTGATGAAGTTACGTGCACATGCATTAACATATCAATACAAATGAATCTATGAGGAAATTTGAAATATTTCTAATGGCAATGACTGCATGAATTTAGAGAAGAAACATGAACATAAATGGGTTTTAATAGTGAGACAACATACTGTAATACTTGAAGGGGGAATGACCACCATTTCCTTGATATTATGAAAGATTTGTATTACAAAGCCATACAATCTGAAAATTACATGTAGCATTTTCTTTAGAATTTATGAACCTTTGTTAAGTGTTGCTTCCCCCTATTTATCTAGAGAGGGGAGCATGGACAGTCATTGCAAAAAAAACATCTTTGGCTAAGTCTCAGCTGTCAGGTTGACTAGCTATCTCAGCTAGGGATGGATCTATGGCCCAAAAACATTACATAATTAATTGCCTCATTGAAGGGAGGCACATTACAGGACAATAATTTAGTCAAAATCAAATGAACGTGATACTAAGATATCTCCATGCCCATCCCTGTGATCACCGCTACTTCAAGTTGGATTGTGCTCGTGGTCTGGCCTCCTATGTTACTCAACTAACTCCTGTTGCTTCAGCCTCTACTGCTTGAACTATTCATCTTTCAAAACTGGGAGTGGGCGCCATCATTTTAATGCAGCAATACTGAAATAGGAGACCCTTGGACTATACTTCATCTCTCTCTATTATGGGACACCATGCTTGAGAATTAAATCCTCCCGAGCTACCAAGTCTCTTTCCACTCCTGTCAGCGCTGACCATGATTTCGTGTCACAATGGGCTTTTCTGAATCATCCCATAGCGGTTTTGAATGCACCACCTATTTCCCTTAAAGCCACAACTGTCGATCCATCATGCCTTTAAATCCATGTCCTGCACTATCGACACCCTAATATACCTGGTGATGCTCTCTTGGTGGCAATATGGAGGAATTTCCCATGCTACCCTTTTTTTGTAAAAAACGTTGTGAAACAAATGAGTCCCAATCCCCCTTAGCCCCTTTCACTTTAGCTCATTTTCATAACTTTCTTCATATGACCAGGGGCTGGAACCAATGGCTTAGCTCGAGGGTGCTAGAGCCCTTTAAGGCATTTGCAGGGGCCTTTTTCATTTAATCCGTGAAGTCCCGCACTTCGATGCTTTCGAGGGTTTCCACTGATATTTCTCCTTGAACCCTGCAATCTTCGATCTGCGAGGTTAGGCCCACCGGAATTATCGCAATCACACTGCGGGATGGGAAGGCCCTTTACCTTTCTTTATAGTGTTGGGCCACTTATCCGGACGCGAAAACTTTATAGGCTAGATCACATAACATATCGCATCTGGGAGGATCCCCCCATTTATCACAATCGCAAGCTTGAAGGGACCATGGTGGAAGAGGGACTCGACTTGTGCGATTGCCGATCTACAATTGCGATGGGTAACATCATACTGCCACATGTCACCTTGTGAGTGGTGACATGTGTCACCCATAAATTCCCCCAAAGGACCCCTGAAAATGTCGAATCTACATGACAATGTCCTTAGTACCACCACCTCATTTTCCATACTGTCACGTCATTGTGATCTTAGCTGCCATGTCATTCATATGAGCCAATGGTATTGCGCCACGTGCCCCATCTTGGAGGAGAGAGAAAGGGGCCACCTATCCTTGGTTTTTCATGGATTTCCTTTGTTAAATGATTTTGGCCTTCCCCGATGATTTATCGCTATTATTGAAAAATCAAAATATTTCAAGGTTTTTAGAGTGGCACCCCTCACTGATCCGCCGATTGCGATGCCCTGTGCCCACTGGGCACCGATAAGCTTAGAGCGTGGATCCGCCGATAGACCGGACGCGCCAATATGCGATATCATGATCGATTGATTGCAGATTTCGCCGCGCTCCTTATTTTACTTTGGAAGAACCTGCCGATTTGCGATTGTGATGAGCTCTTGGACCTCTGATCGCCGATAAGCCTGGTCCCTCTGATATGTGATATCGACGCTCTATGCCATGACCCATCGATATGCCCAATAAGCCGATGGACCGGACCCGCTAATATGTGATTTGCGATATCGACGATCGATTGATCGCAACTTTTGATGTCTTCCTCTTTGGTGCTACTTCAGTAAGCCCCGATTTGTGATTTGTGATGATCCTGACCCTTAGCCAGTTCTCCTTTGTTCTGTGGCCTTGAAAGGGGTATCTTTAATCTGCTCTAACTTATGATCCATGAGTCCATTTTCAGACTTCTATATACTGTTGGAAAGCTTGTTCAAAGCACTATGCAATGGAGAGGGTCCGATTTGGCCTTGCATGCTTTTGTGACTTGGAAGATGGCTTCAAACTTCACTTCTCTTTGGCAACTTTGATCAATTAAAAACTCATAATGCCGTGAGTGAGAGCATTGGCTCCAACTGGGGACAGTGCCTTGCTGGAAAGGTGCTGAGAACCTGTAGATCAGTAGCCTTCCTTCCATTGGGCATGGATTCATTTTTAAACAAACTATAATTTTGTGTAAATGGACTTTTAAACATAAACTAAAAATTACATGTAACAATTACAATACACACATTGGTATATGCAATGGGTGTAAGACATGTACCTCTAGTTTTGGAAATAGAGTTTTAGGAACTAACCATTTACTGACAGTTCCAGAGATTCACCGTCTAGATTCTCAAGAATGTATGTGTTATTTCCTCTTTCTTCTGCAATCTTGAAAGGGCCGAACCATAGTGGGACGGATTTTCCATGTTTGCCTTTGTCTTCCCCTCAGACATCCTAGTAGAGAACTAAATCTCTTGATTGGAGCGGTTGATCCTTAGCCTTCTTGTCAAATAGGGATTTCATCTTTTCTTGGTAATTTGACAATTTGGCCCCCACCTGTTCTCTATTCTCCTGAAGCTCAACCAACTGATTTATCCTTTGCGTTAAAGCACTTGGCTCTTCCTCTACTTCTTATAGTAATCTTGCCACCAACATTGTTAATTGGATCGGGAAGACTGCAGCCTTACCATACACTAGATCAAAAGGTGATTTCCCGGTGGAACTTTTAGGAGTTACCTCGTTGGCCCATAAAGAAAACTTCAGTTTGGGAGTCCCAGTTCCTCTGATTTTCAGCGATGGTCTTCTTTAGCACCCTCACCACAGTTTTGTTTGAGGACTCAGCCAAGCCATTACCTTGAGGGTAGTATGTAGTGGACTGCCCAGTGATGATACTAAATTTATGGGAGAAGTTGGTGAACTTGGCAGATTTGAATACCTAAGCATTATCAATGATAAATTTGAAAGGACAACCAAAGCAGGATAATATGTTCTCCTCCATGAATTTTATCACCACTCAGTCTGTAGCATTTATAGCTGGGATGGCCTCTACCCACTTGGTGAAATAATCTGTGGTCGTCAATATCCACTTGTGTTGGCCACTGGATGGTGGGTTTATTTTTCCTATGAAATCTAGTCCCCATTGTCTGAAAGGTTCTTCCACATGTATTGGAATCAGGGGGAGAGGAGAAAGATTTTGCCTCTCAGCAAATATTTGGCACTTCTGACACAACTTGACCTGAGAATGAACATTTTCAAACATTGTAGGCCAGTAGAATCCTGCCTTGAGGATTTTGTGTGTTGTGGTCTTCCAGTTGTAGTGTCCTCTACAAACTGCTCCGTGAAAATCCTCAATCACCTTATGGGTTTTTCCCTCTACTAAACATAGCAGTAATACTCCCACAGGATCCTTCCAGTAGAGTAGACCATTGAATATGATGTATTTTTGCGCTTGCAATCTCAGACTTCGACATTTGGATTTATCTAGCCCCAACGGGCACCTCAGGAATAAGAGATAATGAACGATGTTATTATACCAGGGTGATCCCTCATATTTGGCATAGATTTTCCGCTCAGATGTTTTAATCCCGCTCTGATGATCCTCTGGTCGACCTTCCTCTGTGATCAGGTTTATCCCTAAAGCTTGGCAATTAGATTGGGATAAAACCTTAGCCAACCCCTGGCATTTAATTAGCTTGGTAGGCTTTATTTATAGCTCATATTCTTGTATTTTATCTATCCACCTACCCCTTTTTCCTTCGCTTTCTCCTTGCACCAAGATGTCCTTGACTTCTGTTGTTGGGACAAACATTGATTTCTGATTGTAGCACATACATACAAAATGCCTTCAAAGCCTTGACTACTGCATAGGGTTGTTTCTCTAGGATGTTATATTTCAGCTTAGCATCCCTTAGAAATTGGTTGAAGAAAGTGATGGGCTGTTCATAACCATCTTTATTTTCTGTAGCAGCACTATGGCAATAATATGTGGAGAGTTGAAAGAAAATATGTAGAAAGGCATTGAATAGTCGGGGCTGACTAGAACGGGGCTTCAGCCAAAGCTTCTTTAATTCTAATGAAAGAATCTTTGGGGGAAGGGATCCACTTGACTTCATTATCCTTCTTAAGCATGTCTGTAATACCCTTGACAATTTCTACGTATTTGGTTGTGAACCTCCTTAAGAAATTTATTCTCCCCAAAAGGGCTTGGACTTCTTTCTTATTCATAGGCAGAGGAATATGGTTGATGGATTTGACTTGTTTGGGATCGATCTTCACAGCTTCCCATGCTACAATATGTCATAGTAGCTTCCCTTCACTCAGGGTGAACTGATATTTCTTAGGATTCAGAGAAATACCATACCTCTTGCATTTCTCAAAGGTGAGCTTTAAGTGGAGGATGTGCTCTTCATCAGTCTTAGAAAAGACTGTGATATCATCTAAATAAAACACCACAAATTTTTATTGCTTCCCTATGAAAGCTATGTCCATGGCTCTTTGAAATGTGGCCCCTGGATTAATAAGGTCGAAGGGCATGCGAGCGTACATGAATGTTTCCAACGGGCTTGTAAAAGCAATTTTCTTTTGATCCTCGAGGTGGACTTCCACCTGGTTGTAACCGGAAAACCCATTCATCATGGACATTCTGGCTTAGCCAACAACCTTCTGTAATATATAATCCATCTTGGGCAACAGGCAGTTGTCTTTCAACGATGCCCTGTTTAGATTTCAGAAATCAACACACAACCTTATTTCTCCACTCTTTTTCTGGACAGGGACTAGGTTGGCCACACATTCAGAGTACCTTAGAGGCACTATGATCTTTGCCTGTAGCAGCTTTCTCACCTCTTTTTCAATGGAGGGGAGTAAGAGTGGATTTATCTGCCTGAGTTTATGTTTTCATGGCTTTATTCCACTCTTCAAAGGAAGCTTATGTTGAATGATGTTAATATCAAATAATTTCAAATCCTCATAAGACCAAGCAAATACGTATTTTGAATAGATTTAAATACCTTTGTCTATATTGAAAGGGGATTCCTTTTGATAGCTTGATCATTTGGGATTCCTCCGTTGATCTGATGTTACAATCTTCTACTTGATCATATATCTTTGGGGCCATTGGTTTGGAGACTATGTCGTCCTTATTAAAAATCCTTTCCAGTGGGGCCATTCCACGAGGGATGGTATTCCCTTTCAGTTGCAAAATTTTGCACCCAAACACTGAGTCTTTCCACACAGTGGATTCTTGATTTGTTTCTTCTTCTTCTTGATCTACGATGGAGTGGGTGAACTCCCCAACAACTTCTATGAATTGTTTCACTTTCTCGTCGTCCTCGAATACCTGCTAGTGCTTGACATTATCAGGTATTGAGGGTTTGTATTTGAATTCTACCTCATATATGAGGAGCAGATTTTGAGGGGGGCTGAAACTTCTTGTAGCTATAGAAAGGGAGTCAACCATTCTATTTCCTTCCCTAAGCAGAAATTGGATATTAAAGGCTAGGAAGAAATTATCAATTAGATCCCACACTTCATTTTGGTACATCCTCAGACTAGGGTGTTTGGCCTAGCATTGATTTTTGATTTACCTTACGACTAGCTCAGAGTCTCCATAGACCGTTAGGCATTCAATATTCATATTTTTTGCCGTTTGTAACCCAAGGAGCAATGCTTTGTATTCCACCACGTTGTTGGTCACCTCAAATTCCAGCTTGAATGAGAGGGGTATAAAGTTGCCCTCCGGAGATACCAACAATATTCTAGCTCCATTTCCCTTTTTTGAGTTTGCTTCATCGAAGTAAAATTTCCATAATTCATTTTCATTCGCGCGTTTGTGCTCTAATTGCCTTGTTAGGTGTACTAATGTTTCCTGTAAGAAGGTCTCATCTTCTTCTAGGAATAAGCAAGAGATGTCACTTTCTTTCCCATGCACTAGGGAATTTTTTGAGCCTTTAGCTGAGGTCACAGTTTTTACAAACGTGGATTCTTTGTACAACCTCCTTTGCTTGCCTCCAAAAGTGGGAATAGTAGCATAAGTTAGATCTAGCTTGATAGAGCCCCCCACCTTGGAACCCCAAGATCTGGATAAGAGCATGTCGAACCGAGGAGGAATATTGACCACCACTATGTTCATTACCACATTCTTCACAAGGATTTGAACTAAGTTTACCACCAGATCCTTTATCATCCCTAAACACTTGACTCTCTTAGAGTCGAAGGAGTGCAGGTCCTTGTATGGTCTGGTGATCTCCAACCCTAGTTGTTCCATTACTATTAATGGCATGAGGTTGTGTGAGGCTCCGGTATCCAACATGCAATTATGCAGTAAGAGGTCGTGGATTACTAGGTTCATGTAGAAGGGTTCAGTAGAAGGATCAAGCTCTTCCACATGCGACCCAAAAACAACCATTGGCCTCTTCTCTTGGAGGTTTAAACTGTCATGGGTTTGTGCTAAGGTGGCTGGATGCATGAATTGGGGGACTTGAGCTTTATAAGTAGGCTGCTTTAGAAGCTTAGTCAGAGGACCATGAATTTTTACCTTTTCAAGCTCCTTCTGGAGATTGAATGTGGGTTGGACTTTTTCTATACCTCTTGGCTTTGCTCCATCTTCCTTACCACTGGCCATTTTTTGCAAAACAGGTGCCTCCTTTTCTGTGTGTCCTTCAGAACTATTGCTTTCCTTATTGGAGGGGACTTTCATCTTTGAAGGGTCAAGATTTAGCTTGCCTTTCCCTTTATCTAGTACTGGAGGAATAACTTGTGGAGCATTTCCATCTTGTGGTTCTGACTCTCTTGACCTCTTCTTTGAATATCTTAGATCATTCTTACATTGTGGTTGTGCTTACATGAAATCTGCAAACTGTTTGCAGTAATAATATATATGTTCCTCTTCTTTGGCTACTTCTTTATCATGACTAGCCTCCTGGTGAGCCATATTCTCACGTTCTTCTTCGAAGAAAGCAAAAGACAAGTTTCCCTGCATCTCCTATGTATCCGGCGATTTCTCATTGGGATCCTCTTCTAGATATAAAGGACGAGGGATCTGTTCGAGTTGTTCCTTTCTTTCCCTTGGAAGTATTTGCAATGGAGGTCTTCTATACTGCGGGTTATAACCCCGGTTGTTGACTTGAGCATTTTGTTTAGAGAGGCTCTTGTTCTCAATTTCAAGCTTTCCAACCTTCTATGATAAACTCCTAATGAGTTTTTCCAGTTCATCCAACTTCAGGTTTGGTGATTCTTTATCTCGACCAGAGGAGGATGCCTTTTCTTTCGCTCTTTTATTCTTAGTAGGTTCTTGCTTTCCTCTGGACTTTCCTGCTGAGGAAAAATTGGCTTCCACCTCAAGTGCATTGATTTGGAGTTGATCTAGAGTGAGGGACTTCCTTTCCCTCAGAGTAAAGCCAAAGTCAGACTCAAAAGCTCCCAAAAAAACTACTCGAGCAACGGCTGGAGGAGGCTTTATCTCAGCTGGTACGTTATTGTATTGCTTATTGAATCTCTTTAAAAATTCCGAGATATCCTCTTTCAGCTTCTTATTTATGTTGTTAAGCTCTGTGAGGAGGTACTTATGATTCCTCTTTTCACCCCATTTCTGTGTGAAAGAGTTTTCAAGTTCCTCCCAGGTAGTGATGGAGGCATTAGGTAGGGCTTTGAACCACTTTCTGGCCTCTCCATCAAGGGATTGTACAAAATGTCTCATGACCACATCCAGCTGTTCCACATTGAGGTTCTCAACAAAGGCACAAAAGGTCTCAATGTGCCTCTGTGTAGTGTTATCATCCTCCCCATTGAACCTAGGTAGAAGCTTTAGGTAGTATTGGGGCATAATGCTTAGAGTTTGAGGTAAATTAAGAGGTGCATATTTATTTAGCAAAAAACTTGGAGGAGCCATCTGGATTAATGGAGTGGGATTGAGACTTTCTTGAGGAACTTGACCCAAAAACACAGTGGTAGGAGTGGCTAGACTGAATGCATGGTATGTCAGGGCCTTAGGAACAAATCCTGAGTAGTGAGTAATAATGAGCTGAGAGCTGGATGAGGAAGCTTCAAAGGTTGGTGAGATGGTAGCAAAGGCACGGGGAGTTTTCTCTTTCCAGACTTTCTTAAAAATTAATCTTTCTCGGTCAGACACAAATGGGGCTTTTTGCAAAGATGTATCTAAGCGAGTGTGAGGCCTTTTAAAAGCCAGGATGATAAATAATAATGGGGGTTTGTGGAGTCGCCAAGGTGATGATGAATGCAATTAGAACCTCTTTGTTCACCTACACAAATAATGCTCAACTTGTTGTATCCCAGGGGAGAAATCCTTCAATACGTTCCCCGACAACAATGCCAGAAGATGTTGTAGCTCCCAAAGACAACCTCAGATTTCTTACAAGACTAGTGCCTGGGAACATCTAAATTTGGAGTGTCTCAAATGATTCTCAGTAAAGGGATACCTCACTTATATTCTATATGTATATATAATGGGTTGGTACATTCACCTAAAGGAGGAAGACATGAATTTTTGGTACTTCTTCACATATACAAATCTCAGAAATATGCATAAAATAGTGGAGGTCGAGTAGTTCAAGGACTTACACTTTAATAAGCTTTTGTAGAGCAATGATAGAGGATAAGGAGAGGGAGAAACTCATCATATGGATCTTACAGCGTTAAGAATTCTATGCTTAACACGTAGAGCTTGCAACTTTAAGAATTCCTACACTTATTTAAGTTACAAGTAAATATAATGGGCAACAGAAAGATGAGGTGTTATGATTCATGGAGCGCAACTATTAAACATATAATTTCAATGACCCATATAGGAACATGCATTAACAATGTCGATACAAATGAATATGTGATGAAGTTACAGGAACATGCATTAACATATCAATACAAATGAATTTGTGAGGAAGTTTGAAATATTTCTAGCAGCTATGACTGCATGAATTCAAAGAAGAAACATGAACATAAATGGGTTTTAACAAAGAGACAACATACTGTAAAACTTGAAGGGGGAATCACCACCATTTACTTGATATTCTGAAAGATCTGTATTACAAAGCCATACAGTTTGAAAATTACAAGTAGCATTTTCTTTAGAATTTATGAACCTTTGTTAAGTGTTGCTTCCCCCTATTTGTCTTGAGAGGGGAGCATGGACATTCATTACAACAAAAATATCTTTGGCCGAGTCTCAGCTGTCAGGTTGACTAGATGTCTCGGCCAGGGATGGCTTTGTGGCCCAAAAAAATTATAGAATTAATTGCCTCATTGAAGGGAGGCACATTACAGGACAACAATTCAGTTAAAATCAAATGAACATGATAAGAAGATATCTCCACACCCATCCCTGTGATCACCACTGCTTCAGGTTAGATTGTGCTCGCGGTCTGGCCTCTTATGTTACGTAGTTGACTCCCGTCGCTTCAGCGTCTACTGCTTGAACTGTTCATTTTTCAAAGTTGGGAGTGGGAGCCATCAATTTAATGCAAAAGTACTGAAAACAAGAGACCCTTGGACGTTACTTCGTCTCTCTCTATTATGGGACACCATGCCTGAGAATTAAATCCTCTCGAGCTACCTAGTCTCTTTCCACTCCTGTCAGAACTGACCTTGATTTTGTGTCACAATGGGCCTTTTTGAATAAGCCCATATCGGTTTTGAATGCAGCCTGTGTTTCCCTTAAAGTCACAACTGCCAACCCATCATGCATTTATAGCCCTGCCCTGCACTATTCACACCGTGATACCTCGTGATAAACTCTTGGTGGAAATATGGAGGACTTTCCCATGCTTCCCTTTTGTTGTAAAACATGTTGTGAAATAGACGAGTCCCGATCCCCCCTTAGCCCCTTTCACTTTAGCTCTTTTCGTAAATTTCTTCATATGACTGAGGGTTGGAACCAAGGGCTTAGCTCGAGGGTGCTAGAGCCCTTTAAGGCCTTTGTGGGGGCCTTTTTCCTTTAATCTGTGAAATCCCGCACTTTGGTGCTTCTCAAGGTTGCCACTGATATTTCCCCTTGAACCTTGCGATTGCCGATCTACGAGGTCGAGCCCACCAGAATTATCGCAATCACACTACGGGAGGGGAAGACCCTTTACCTTTCTTTATAGCGTTGACTGACTCGTTTGGATGTGAAAACTTTATAGGCCAGATCACATAACATATCGTATCTGGGAGGATCCCCCCACTTATCACAATCACAAGCTTGGAGGGACCATGGTGGAGGAGGGAATCAACTTCTGCGATCGCCGATCTGCGATTGCGATGGGTGACATCATATTGCCATGTGTCACCTTATGAGTAGTGACATGTGTCACCTGGAAATTCCCCCATAGGACCCCTAAAAATGCCAAATCTTCATGACACGTGTCCTTAGTACCGCCACATCATTTTCTATACTTCCACGTCATTGTGATGTCAGCTACCATGTCATACATATGAGCCAATGGTATTACGATACGTGCCCCCTCCTAAAGGAGAGAGAAAGGGGCCTCTTGTCCTTGGTTTTTCATGGATTTCCTTTGTTAAATGATTTTAGCCTTCCCTGGTGATTTATCATTATTAGCAAAATTGCAATATTTCAAGGTTTTCATAGTGGTACCCCCCGCTGTGATCTACCGATTGTAATGCCCTATGCCTGCCAGTTGCCAATAAGTTTGGAGCCTGGATCTGCCGACCGTCGATAGATCAGACTCGTCGATATGCAATATCACAATCGGTTGATTGCAGATTTTGTTGCACTCCCATTTTACTTCGGAAGAACCTGCCGATTTGCGATTGTGATAAGCTCCTAGACTTCCGATCCCTAATAATCCTGGTCCCACCGATATGCGATATCGGCGCTTTACGCCGTGACCTACCAATATTCCTAATAAACCAATAGACTGGACCCACTGATATGTGATTTGTGATATCAATGATCGACCGATCAGAAATTTTGATGTATTCCTCTTTAGTGCTGCTTTAGTAAGCCCCGATTTGTGATTTGCGATGAGCTCAACCCTTAGCAGTTTCTCCTTTGTTTTGTGGCCTTGAAAGGGGTATCTTTAATCTGCTCTAACTTCTGATCCAAGAGCACTATGCAATGGAGAGGGTCTGATTTTCCCTTGAGCGCTTTAGTGGCCTGGAAGATAGCTTCAAAATTCAATTCTCTTTGGCAACTTTGATCAACTGAAAGCTCATTATGCAGTGAGTGACAACAAAAAGCAAGAGAATAAAGTGGCCCATTTGGCTCTTATTTGAAGAGATATACACAAAGACTAACATGGAGCAATGTTTGAAGACATGAATCAAACCCTTATTCTTGTGATTGAATGCTATATGTATTATTGTTCAACTTTGACCATGTTGGTTTTCACCAGGAATAGAAGATTGGAGGCTCGACTATTGAAATGGTTTTTTGGTATGAGTGTGTAACTAAACGATCTTTGCCCATCAATGATGATGGCTTGGCCATTCGACAAGATATGGTTGCTAGAATACCCTCTTCTTGAAAAAATTTGCATCTTGGATTCAAACTAGTCAGAAGTTGAGTCAAAGAAAAGGATAAAGTAGCAAACAAATTTTTCTCGATTGTTCCACTTGCCCGTTTACATAAGTGTTGTGTTGCTTGTGAATGGACCTGATTGATGCAGGAGCATCTCTGCTTCCAAGTCATCAAGTTTTGGAGGGAAAGGTTACAAAGGAAGGGTTTTGACATTTGGAGAAGAATTTTCATTCTTCTATGTAAACACGTTTTATTTTCCTAAGTTGATATGTTTATGAGTTTAAAGAATGAGTCTTAAAAGAATTAGTTAGGCCATGAGAGATTGTAGGAGATAAATCTTGGCATAGGGTCTAAACTAAATTAGTTTTCATTTTCAAGGTTTTTAGAAAAAAGGTTGTAGGCCTACGGGCATTAGGAAGGATAGAAGAGAAGATAGAGGTCAAGTGTGTGTAAGAGGGCCAAGACTTAGTCCCTGTGTTGAAAATCAAGCTAATAATGTATCTTTATTTTAGTGAATGAAGAAGAAAATGCTTGGAGGGATTTTTATACCTTATGGCTGAGCATTTTTTTGACAATGTTATGCACATCTCTGTGTTAGTATTGGGTTAAGCGTAAGTAATTATTGTATGCAATTCTTGTAACAAATGCATGGGTTTTAACCAATGATAGAAGCCTAGTAATGGAGAATGATTTATTTTCTGTAGAATGGTGAATGTCTTGTTGGTTATTAAAGTAAATATGTCTTTGTGTAATTGTGTGAATGTGTGCACAAGAATGTTGTGATTTCTGATAGTTACAAGAAAACAATTTTTTTGTAGAAAATCTTAATATCTCTCTGATTTGGAGTAGACTCTTGTTGGTGTGAGAGGGAATCAAAGGGTGGAACGATTGACTAAGAGTTTGTGTGGAAACACTGATAATTAAATCGTGAATCAAGGGTGTTTTCATATTAGTTTGATGAAATGTTGACTCTAGTTTGCATTGTAGGTGAAGCTAAGTCTTCTTGGTGAAGCTCTATTGAGGAATGAGAACCATATCAAGTCTTAATCGAGTTACATGAAGAGTAAATTTGTGTATGCGTTGACTGGAATTGACTTTGTGGAGACAGAGTATTGCGAAAGTCAAAGCTTTGATTTGAAAGGAAAGAATCTAGATTGAGGCATATATGCATTTGGAATGCATGGAATATGCATGATCAAAGCCTTTAGAGTGGCATTGGAATCCAGGGTCTGAAAATATCTGTGCATTTCAAGAATCGAACCATTTCCCAACACTTGTGAGGGTTATTATTTAAGGTGAAGTCCATATGCATTGAATTAGTATGGTCTCTATGTTAAGCAAACAATTGAATTTAGGGTGGAAATCATGGTATGTGTTTTGTTTCTTATTTCTATTGTGATGATAATATGCTTAATATGATCCTTTGAAGAAAGAATACCCCCAAACTAAAATTAGTTGTGTAACTCATAAATTGTGTAAGTGAAATGCAACAAGAATATGGTTGAGGTTAGATGCCTCTTAAAAAGGAGAATTGCATAATCCGAGTAGTGCACGGACTACAGTGAGGTTATAGACCCGTTAATATATTGTAGATTCCATTGAAATTAGTTGAGGTTAGATGCCTCTTAAAAAGGAGAATTGCATAATCCGAGTACTGTGTAGACTACAGTGAGGTTATAGACCCGTCAATATATTGTAGATTCCATTGAACTTCGTTCACTTCCTGTTTTTTTTTTTTTTTTTTTCTCCTTAGTAAGACTAATTCTATTATCAAAGAAGAGAAATATTTGCATTGAGACCGAAGTCAGTACACTGCTCTGATACTAAATAGAGCTATCATGAAAACAAGTAAGAGGATAAAGATCAGAACCCACGCAGGGGACCGGGATGATACTCTTTTGGTACTCCATGGTAAACAAAACCATCAAAAAACACATAAAAATCCACCACATAGTTTTCATAATGGACTTGCCCGGTGATTGCCATAGCATATCCGAAATCGACGCCAATGTGAGCACGCTAACCATCTTGTGGTTCTTCCACAATGTGACACCATCCCAATTTTGGCTCATCCATAGCTGGAGCAGCGTTCTGTTCAGAGGGGCCAGGGTCGACTGGCACTATCTCCTCGTCTTGAGTGTTGCATCTAGGGGTAGATGGAACCTGCTGAGGCACCAAACCAATTCTCAACTGAGTAGACGGAGAGGGACCAGAGACAGCCCCCGAACCTCCCGGATGAGAGTCTGAGTCCTCCATCTGGGGAGTCTCATGGAAAACCACTGTAATGTGAGCCATTATCCGAGGCCAATGCAAGCAATTGTTAAAAGAGAAAATAGTAGAGACAGACGAGGATGGAGGCCCACGGTGGCGACTGGAAGCACAAAGCCGCCCTCTTCCACTTCGAGTGCAGGGGTAACAACCAGCAAGCAAATCACTGGAGGGGGCAGGCGAATCCGAAGACGGGCTTGACGGTGCGCGCCGAGGTTGACCTCTTCGGCATCCCATTCATTGTCGAAGTCGAGCCATCTCAGAGGGAGCGCTGGAAAGGTAACGGACGGGCTGAGCAACGGCAAGGTGAGCAGAGCCACACAGACGCAGGGACCAGGGGGGGAACCTACTAATACCTTTCACCAACAAAACCAAATTGAGCACAGAGCGCTACCTTCTAGGATGTAAACAAGCGACCCGTGGATTGACAGGGCCTATCTCCCGCCACCCAGTATCAAAGACGAGACCAGAGACCAAATAGTTAAATAGAGGGACGGAGGTGATGAACACTCAAATCAGGACCCCCCCCATCTAAGCTTAAGGCAAGACCAGTGACCAGGTGATGACAAGCCAACACTAAAACCGCCAGATTGTGGTTAAAGACCCCACAGAAAAGAGAGAGGTATAGTAGGAGCTGCCCTGGAATGGTCGAGCTATGCTTCAGACAGGCTATCCCTGAAAAATTCCAGGAGACTTCGGACAGAATCCAGGCAGAGATCAGAGCAGAGACGAGAGTAGGAGCCCTGTGATACAACTCGAGAGGCTTCACCTTCCACCCCGAACAGACCCCGCTTTAAACCTTCCAGACATATCTCGAGAAACTCCTTCCATTACTACAACATTGAAGACCACCATCATCACTCGTAGTTTAAAGCATGCGGAGGAGAAAGCCGTCACAGAGGACAGGAAGAATGAACCTTGGCCACCTGACTGATATCCGTTATAACCTGCCTTGCGCGTATGCCATACACCTATCCACTTGCTAATATTTAACGCAGTGTACTGGGTGGGCAGATGTCGTGCTGCCTCGCCCCACCCCAGTCTTTTCACCGTGATTGCCGCCTTATTCACCCGAATCTGGGGCGTTCACTTCCTATTACAAGTAGACACTTGATTTTAATAAAAGAATAGTAGAACACTCGTTGAACAAAACAAAACATTGGTAAATTGGGTAATGAATGTGTAATGAATGGATAGAGCACACACAATCTAGTGATAAATTAAGTAGAATGGAGGAATAGATCTAAGAATGACCCTATAGATGTTCATCTTCTACCATTTGAACAAGGATTGTCGGAAAATGAATATGGATAAGAAGGATTGGGGAACTTGATAGCTCGGGAGCCAACATTAAGTGGTATCAAAGAACGTGTTTTTCTCTTCGAAAAATTAGATATTAGAATAAGAAGGTTGTCTTGCAGTGAGAGCAGTAAATTGGTTATGAAGAAAATGCTTTGCATGATAGAAGAATAAGTTCAAAAGAAAATACTAGACTAAAAGGAGGGATTATAATAATGCAAAGAGTGGTGGTAAGTAAATTTTGGTTTTTTTCTTTATGTTTATCAATTAGTTATTGATAGAAATTATTAATGGAAGTGGGAGCAGTCAATATGATAATGAATTACAACTAGGAACTTGTAATAGGGAACGAGTGATATTATTAAGGATTGTGACAAAGAACCTTGATAATTCAAACAAAGGTTGGAAAAATAAATTAAGAATTGTTCACTGAAATGGTGGTGTTCAAAGATTGCATCAGATCATATTTGGGAAGAATTAGAAAGGTAAAAAAGTTGCATTTAATTTGATTTGATCAAATAATTAATAAATGTAGGAGGAAACCTTACAAGGAGAAGTTAAGAGCACAAAGGCGTTCTTTAAATCACAGAGAAGTAACCCTCCAAAGATTGAGAAGAAATACTTTTTGAAAGAGAGTCAAAATGAAAATTCCAGGCAGTGAGGAAGGAATATAGAAAAAAAATCTATGGAGATGTTGAAATAGAGGAGTTGTAGCCAAAAGACAATTCCAGCCAAAGATATTGAGTTTGGAAGGGTTGCTTGTAGATTGATAAATGGTATTTATGCTTGCTAATTGTGTATTTGGCAACAATAGACAAGGAATTTTGATAAGATATTACAACTTGAAAGTTGTAATAAAGGGAGCAAGGAAACTCCCAACTAAAGGAGAAGTGTGACAATGGAAGAGATGTTGTATTATTGAAGAAAACTCAGAGAGTTGTAATAGAAGACAATGGAAGTTGTCAAAGAGGTGATCTAAGGTAGTGCAATAGTCTGAAGAGCAAGGGTTTCTCAAAAGGAAGTGGTTTGGTAACAAGTCAATGGAGGAGGCCATTTACATAAGTGGGGCTGTAGCTCACAGTGCACCATAGGAAGTTCACAAAGAGACGAAGAAAATGTCTATTGATATTCATAACAAATATTTATGGATAAGACACAAAGGGATGAGTGAAGAGGATTTGATAAGTAACTCGTTAAGATAAAAGTACAACTGGATGTACTAATGGAGCTGCTACATAAAAGTGAGGAAGACCAAAGGTGTTGATGGAGGATGCAGAGAAAAGTGAAATGGAACAAGTTACAAGTGAAGTTGGAGCATAGGTTGAATGCTCAATTGAAGAATGAAGATCTCAAAGTATCAAAGATGATTGTTTTCATATGCAGACTAGAAAAAATATCTATCCTTGGTGAAGATGAAGATGAAGGCGCTGATGAGATCCAAGAACCTCGTGATTTTGAAACTAATGAAAATTGTGTGAATGAAGGTATTGAAGATATATATTTTCCTCATTAAGGAAATACTAATAAGAATCGAATCCATGGAATTGTGGAAAAACATATTATAACAGAGGAAAGGGATGTATATTTTGAGGAGGATAAGGAACCTAAGGAGTGCCTCCTAGATAATGATACATTGGAGATTATGCCAGCTATTAATTGGTATATGCAGGAAGATTATGAAGAAGATAAAGATGAACGTCTTCTGCTGTTGTCACGAAGATTAATGAAGGTTTCAAAGTCATATATGATAAAGAATGCTCCTCAATGGAAGATATCTTTGAATTATTACAACATATGAAGCTTATAGATGCACTATTGAATGGAGGAAAAATTCAATTTGGAGATCAATTGGATGAAGTTGAATACGAATATTATGGTACAAGATTAGTTGAGAATAATTATATTGGTCTCCTTGACTTCACAAGAGGAGAATAAGAGAATTCAAGAGCATATTTGAATACTATTGGAAAGGAAATGAAATATATAAATGGTTTTGCTTCAAAGTTGAAGTATTTGGAAGATGAAGACTGTAAGCTAACTGCAAGAACCATGAGTTCGAAATTAATAAGTGACAACCATATAAAGGAAGAGGAGAAAGGTCAAGACAAATAATTTTTACTACAAACAAGAAGTGTGGTCCAAGAAGATGTCTTAGAAGGCAATGAAAGAAGTCCACAAATTACTTGTATGGTGAAGCGGGGTATGGTGAATCAGAAAAGGGTGACAAAAAACAACAATATATGGAAATGGGTTGTTGTAATAAACTTATTTTGTGTAGGAATTTTGGAAGTTAAGGCAGTGAGGTTTCCATAGAGAAACAAGAAGAAAGGAGTAGACAATTGGACGTCCTGAATACTTTGAAAGATCACAAACATTTTCTAATACCAAAAAAAAGATTTAGTTGAGGAAGAGTTTCATACTCTAAAGAATGAGATGAATGTTGAAAATAAACAATCAGTCCAAAAGGTGGCACTAGTACCAAAGGAAGTTATGAAAGATAGAAATCAAGGAGGTGTGGAAAAAATTGCAGCCAAGAAGCAGGATATAGCCTTCAAGCAAATTCAGTAGCAGGGGGATTTTTGGAATGAGATGGGAAGACAAACATTTACCTTATTGCACTATGAGAAAAAATGTCATAGAATTTGTTAGCGTTTGAGATTTCACCTCAGGCTGAGAAAGGCAAACCTTCAAGGCAACATCAAACCATTTCACCTCGTAGCTAGCCCTACGGGGTATGAGAAGGCTCTCTCCGGTCAATCTCGTTAAAATTTCAATGGGAAGAGATGACCAATCAAGGTAACACAGATATTAGGCTAGTAAACTGATTTGGAGGTTGATTTGGGGTTTTTGGGGTTTTTGGTGGCATTTTGAGGGTGTGCAATTTAGGGTGCGGGGATTGAGCTCAGTTTTTGCAGGTGGGTCTTTGGGGCAAGGTAGGAGTTTGTGCTGATGCTTTTAGCTGAGATGGATGATCAAGGAGGAAAGAGGAGAAGAAAAAGAGGGCAAACAATGACCTTGAATCCTCTTTAGACAGTGGAAAACATAAACATTAAACAAATTTGAAAGTTGAGCATGACATGCATGAATTCAAACTTTATCACTCCATTTGTTTAATAAGCTGCAGTAAAGAAAGATATGGAACACATAAACACACTTACAATTACAATAAGAGAACACACCATCAACACAAGAGTCCACAAGAATCCCAATGATGTCTGCAAAACCCTGGTCTTCCTTTTCCTCAAATTGCAGAGATACAAGTAAAATATACAATAGGAGCTTCTCCCTCAAGAGTCCAACCATGAAAATGAGTAAGAGAAGGCATAATATAGAAGATCTAACTCCTTCCCCACCTCTAGGGGTCGAGCTCAGCTTCCTAGGAGCTGTTTCAACTAATTCTAAACTAATCACTAGATAATAGGCAGTCAAAACAACTTGCCTCTAAAACTTAGGAAACCTATCCATGCATTAAATATTTACCATTTACATCAAGGAAACTTCTAGAAGTGTTCAAGGAGAGTACAAGTATCTAAGTGCCATGAAAATTACACAAAAATCCATCATTTACATGCCTCAAAAGTCAACCAAAGTAAAAACAGTGTTTTGCTAGTCGAACTGGTCAAAACAGTGAAATTCCCCTGAGTGGTCGCGCCCCTCACTTTGACTGGTCGCGCGCATTGACAGCTCTGTTTGAGGGCCTTCCGGGTATCAAAATCAGGTGCAAGATAGCTCATTGGAAAGTTCTCTGAGTCTACTTTCCAAACCCACTGGAATTTCTGAATTTGGAGTTGATTTGGCCCCTTAAAAGTCATTTCTCCCAAGGCAGCTTTCTGCAACTCAAAAAAGGGGCAGAAAATCAAAATTTGCATGTATTTTGAGCTTTTGGGAGCCCAAATCTTCATAAAATCTGAAACCCATCCATAGGCAAGTGTATTTTTGCATTAAAATTCCAAAACTGTAGAGTTTTCCCCATTCTGAGCTGTCCCCATGACTGGTCGCGCACGGGGTGAGACCACTCAAATGGCCAAAACCTGTAAAATTCTAAAAAATGCCTCAAAACTCTCAAAATTTCTTGGGTTTGCTGCTAGGAGGAGGCTAATGAGTATCATGGTGAGTGAGAGAGGCCTCAGCCAAGATATGGAGCGGGTTGGTCTTCTTCCTCCCTTTGAGAGCCTCGGTCAACCTCCTTTGAAGAATCTTTGTCCTTGCCTTACCAACATGCATCCTTGCCCAATAATGATTCTTCATGTTCTTTAGCAGCTTCTTTTCTTGGTTGGCCTTTGCCAACAACCTCTCTAAGTGTGTATTCACCTAGATAAGCATGGATTCCCTCTCCTTGGGCAGCAAGTCACCGAGCCTCCTACGGTTGATGACTCGATCACTTCGAAT
This sequence comes from Pinus taeda, assembly GCA_000404065.3. NCBI lineage: Eukaryota > Viridiplantae > Streptophyta > Pinopsida > Pinales > Pinaceae > Pinus > Pinus taeda. Next base: position 72,079 of record APFE031215453.1, read on the forward strand.
CCTCCACAGCTCATCCAACTCTTTCTCATCCTCAAGTTGTTTATTTCGTTGCTCTAAATATTTGATTATCCATTTTGCCATCAATAATTTTGTTTGCAGCGAATGAATCTCGGTGCTTTGCTCTCGGATGATATCCTTGAGTTCCGTGCTAGGAGAACCGGCGTCAAGATCAATAACTGGATCACCCGACAATCTCTCCTCAATCATGGGCTGCTTGCCCCTCTCTGCTACCTGTGCTGCTGTCGGAAACGAGGCCCCTTCCACC
>APFE031215453.1:74077-111664 GCA_000404065.3 Pinus taeda
TATATATAGCAGACGCTTCCGCGGACACTTCGCTTCCTATATTTTTGGAAAATGACGCTTCAGCGTCCCCGCTTCCAAAAAACGCTTCCGCTTCGCTCCCGCTTCGCTCCCGCTTCGTGCAACATTGGTTTTAACCAATGATAAATTCTTTATAATGGAGAATGAGCATTTTTCTGAAGAATGGTGAATGTATTCTTGGTTATTAATGTTAATATATCTTTATGTAATTGCCCGAATGTGTGCATAGGAATGTTGTGATTTTTTATAGTTATTGACAATGTTATGCATATCTCCATGTTAGTATTGGTGTTGAGCATCAATAATTCTTGTATGCCATTCTTGCTACAAATGCAGGGGTTTTAACCAATGATAAATTCTTGATAATGGAGAATGAGCAATTTTCTAAAGAATGGTGAATGTATTCTTGGTTATTAATTTCAATATATCTTTATGTAATTGTCTGAATGTGTGTATATGAATATTGTGATTTTTTATAGTTATTGAAAAACAAGTTGTCTGTAGAAAATCTTAATATCTCTCAAATTTGGAGTAGACTCTTGTTGTTGTGAGAGGGAATCGAAGGGTGGGATGACTGGCTAAAAGTCTGCGTGGAAATACTAACCATTAAATCCTGAAGAAAGGGTGTTTTCATATTATTTTGATGGAATGTTGGCCTTGGTCTACGTTGTAGGTGAAGCCAAGTCTTCCCAGTGAAGAGCTATTGAGGAATGAGAACCATATCAAGTCTCAATTGAGTTACGTGAATAGTCGATCTGTGTATGCATTGAATGAAATTGACTTTGTGGAGATGAAACATTGTGAATGTCAAAGCTTTGCTTTGAAAGGAAATAATCTAGACTGAGGCATAGATGCATTTGGCATGCATGGAATACGCGTGATTATAGTCTGTAAAGGTGGCATTGGGATCTTGGGTGTGAAAATCTTTATACATTTCAAGGATCGAACCATTACCCAATACTTGTGCGGGTGAGTATTTAATGTGAATTCCAGATGCATTGAATTAGTATGGTCTCTGTTAAGCATACAATTGAATTTAGGGTGGAAATTATGGTCTGTGTTTTGATGGTTATGTCTATTATGATGATAATATGATTAAGATGAGTCTTGAAAGGAAAAATAAGCTCGAACTAAAGTTAGTTGTGTAACTCATAAATTATGCGAGTGAACTACAATAGGAATATGTTCAAGGTTATATGCCTCTTAAAAAGGATAATTGCATAATCTGGGCAGTGTGCATACTACAGTGAGGTTCCAAACCCATCAATATATTGAGGATTATAGTGAACATAGTTCACTTCCTACTGTGGGTATACACTTCCTGTTAACAGAAGCATAGTAGAACACTCGTTGAACAAGACTGGACATTGTTGAATTGGGGAATGAATGCCTAGAGGACACATTCTAGTGATAGCTTAAGTAGAAAAGAGGAAGATATTTGATAATGACATTGTATGTTCATCTTATACAATTTGAACAAGGATTGTCGAAAAATGAATCTAGACAAGAAGGATGGGAACCTTCCAGCTTAGGAGTTGGTACCACTGATGAACAAAATGTGTCCATCGAGATATTAAGCAATGTTACCACATTCTCAATAGTATTATAATTTTTTGAATGCATCCAACAATCGTTCGACCTGGGCTTTAGACCTAGATCTTATAATAACACATGCATGGTCATTAGAAGAACCAAGTAAATGGTCATTCAAGGGGATCCTAGCTCTATCATTCGAGAAAAGAAAAGATATGGATGAGTGACAATAAAGAAGATTGGTGACTCTAAGTGATTGCAATATGGTTTTGGAGAGGCTTGGTGATTACATTATTGATCATAATTTCTAGCTACTCTTTAGTCAATTCTATTATATTAGATATTGGCGACACAATTATATTATGATTTTGTCCCTTGGTGGAATTAATTTCTCATTTTTATCAATAAGTAATTGTGGAGTTTATAGGAAATAGAGTGAAGTTTATTTTGTGTGTAAATTGGTTACTACGTACTATATTATTTTTGAAAAGGTACTAATATGTTGTTTGAAAAAAAGGAGTTTATTAGGAGTAATAAGGCATGTATTATAATTTCATTTGCATTTAATTCAAGGACATAATTTTTGTAATTTGAAAAATTGTTTACTTCAGGAGAGGGGGAGCATTGTAAGTTTTCATTTCTTCATTAGTTCCAAAGGGGAAAATTTTTGAAGGCTATAAAAGGAAAAATGTATCAAAATTCTCAAAGAATTATTTGTAGCTAAGTACAAATCTCAATCAATTTTTTTTTTTTTTCAAGAGACTATACAATGGTCAAGGCCAAACCCCAATAGTCCTTTTTTTGGAGCACAATGTGTGGCGTGTTCATCATATTTCTTTTGACTGGTACTTGCCTTCTTTCTTGGTTTCTAGCACATAAATGTCCCATCAAGCAAACAATTCACAATGTCCAAACTTGTTAATTTATTTGCAGAGAAAGAGAAGCTTGAAGGTTCAAAGAACTACAAAATATGGAAACGTCATATGGAAATTATCTTGATTTATAATGATAACGGAAAGACATATGCAATGGTGATGTAAAACCTAATAAGCTCATCGATGATGATCTTCTAGATAAGTGGAAACTCAAATATGAAAAAAATTTGGCGTTAATAAAATCCTTTATAATTGAAGAAATGTATGTTCATATAGAGAATGCATTATATGGTTGGACTACTTGGAAGACCTTCATAGATATCTTGATATACAACCTGAAACAAAATGGGTGGATCTTCAATTAAAGTTGCTTCAACAATAATTGTTTGAAGGAGGAGATGTACTTAAATATATTTCCAAACTAGAAACATAAGAGGAAAAAACAATAAGGCATGGTTTACTTCTATAAAAGAAAATTTGATGGCAACGATCTTAATTACAAGATTTCCATTTTTATTATATATATATATATATATATATATATATATATTATATATATATATATATATATTTTTCGGAAGAATAAAACCTGTAATTTCTATTATAAAAATAAAAATTACATTTTGTAGACACACATACTGTGTATGCATCAAAGGTCCAATAAAAGATCAAGATGAAGCACAAAAAGGGGTATGAGGAGAAGCATGTGAGGTATTCATACAAGACACCTCGAAAAATAAGGCGAAAAATAACATAATATGTACATAAAATTATGGTTGACGTGCACAAAGTTTTTCTCTTTTTCCTTTTCATTTATGCACTTTTGGCCAACCATCGGATTTGGTTCAATAAGAATCAACACCAATTCTTGACCCACATGAGGAGCCTCTTTGTCAAAATTTGACCTTTATGATACAATTTCTCTTTTGGAGCTGCCAGTTCCATCCAGTGTCATAGAGTCTTCGGGTTTTTTTCTACCTATTGCACAATGCCAATGAACTATTGTACTGAAGCACCCCCATCTTGGACAACATCTTGTAGGTCTTTTCCACTATTTCCTTCTTGGTCTAGGTGGCATTATTTTTTTTCATCTTCTTCATCCTCAGAGGGACATTTTTCTGTGAGTTGCCATTTTTTTATTATCTATTTGATGGTTTTTTCTTCTTGATCCAGATCTTCGGGGGAGTCCCCCAAGATATGAAAAATTGAAATTCCAAAAAAATATGAGCACACACAATAAGTAAAACCACCAAGAAACTTTCTATTAAAATAGAGAACAACTGTAAAATCTACATTGTGGTGGACAATCTCTCCTTCTATAAATGCGACTTGTTACTTATAGCCTTTTTTAGTTACAATACCAAAGGTAAATTCCATGGGTAAATGATATTCATTTTTCATGGTTATGGGTAATCAAAAAACCCACATTTCATCGAAGTCCATTTGCTAGGCCGCAAACTAATAGTATCACAGTTGGTCACAAGCCTTACAGGGCATCTCTATCCTTAGATCTTAGTTCACAACGCTTATGGATTAACCACACAAAACCATTCTCTTCTGTGGCTCTTCATATTCAACAAAGGCCTCTCAAGAGGGAACTTCACGCAATGGGGACCATTGCTTCTTAAGGAGGGAGGAATGATCTGAATGGAAAGTGGCATCCATCCATCTTATACATCCACCCATGGAATTTACCCATGGTATTGTAAGTGGAATCCACCCATGGTTTTCATCCACCCATGGTATATATCCACCCATGGGAATTTACCCATGGTATCTACCCACCTATGGAATTTACCTGTGGTATTGTAACTAAAAAAGACTATAAGTAACAAGTTACATTTGTAGAAGGACAAATTTTCCACCACAATGTAGCTTTTACAATTATTCTCTATTTTAATAAAAAGTTTCTTAGTGGTTTTGTTTACTGTGTGTTCTCATCATTTTCTAGGATTTCAAATTTTCAGATCTTGGGGGCCTCCCCCAAAGATCCAAATCACTTCTTCTTGGGATTCTTCCTTGCCTAGGGGAATGAATGTCGTAAGTGACCTAACTAATAACAAATACGACATCTAAATGTCGTATTTTCATAATCTAAAACTTGTGACTGACAAAAGTTTTGATGCTTCATATTTATGTAATCGGGAAGTCCTTTGCTGAGAACAATCTCCACACATATTTTGGAATATGTGAAGATACCATTTTCTGCTCTTTCCATATCCAATTTTTTGAATTGGATATACTTTGTGATACCATAAGGGAAGGGGAAGATTTGGGAGCCTTACCCAAAATGGCATAATGGATGCCACCATAGTGTTTGCATCAAACTCAGGGAACCGAGGAGTAGTGAAAAGGTTGACTCTTCCCCAAACAAAGGATCCCACATTTAGAGCATAGTCCATATCCTTCAATGTTTCAAACTGAACTATAAAGAAGCCTTTAGAGCATACCAATTTTTCAAAATTTGGAGTCCAAGTTGAGACTATCCATTGAATGAGTGCTTCTAGTTTGGGCTTGTCGAACAAAGAACATGGAGTTAACCTCAGGAAGCTTTATTTCCATTGGAGGAAATTTTTCCATTTGTTTAACTATATATAGGCCTAAAATATTTTGGGGTTGTTCTGCAAGTGTTGTAGCCTTCCTTTGAGCAACTTCTTTAAAGGAGACATGAAGTCCTTTGGCGGAGTTTGAACAGGGTCCCCTCCTCAGAGTTTAAATTTTAGAATGATGGTAGAGAATTTTGTGATGTTATAGTCTTCCAGCTTGGAAGAGTTCGTTAAAACCTTCCCATTAAATTAAAAGCATTGATAACAGAATGGAATGCCACAACAATATTAAATGGATATTTTTGTAGAAAATACAGAGGATGCGATTTTTACCCAAATGAGTTTAGATTCCATGCTGTAGTTTTTAATGAAAATTTGTAAGAGGATTTCCATCCTCTTAAAACACTTCTTGGCGACATTATAGTTGACAAGACATCATGTGATTAGTTAAGTGACACGTTAACTCAACATGATAAAACATTTGGAAAGAACACGTAGGTGAAGATGTCTTTCTTACATTTACAAGCTCAAATAAGTCACCAACTGAAAGTTCAAGAGGAAGATGAACTCATTTGAATAATAGAGGATGAAAAAATCAAAGTCAATGGCCTTATAGAGGATGGCTAAGGGTGTAGTCAAGGAAGAGAAAATAATCATGGAAGAGAAAGCAATCATGGAAAAAAACAACTAAGGAAGAGGAAACAATCAAGAAAAAGGAAGAAGTAACTTTGAATAGGGTTCAAACAATTTTAGAAGAAGTCAATCAGAGAGGCCACCTAATCATAATCAACAATATAAAAAAGGTCGAAACTTAAGTCAATTTGTATGCAAATGTTGCAACGAAGTTACTCTTTTTGCAAAAAACTATTTAACTCCAACTAATAATATCTCAAAATTCAAACAATGTTCAACTTCAACACAATATGAAAACGATCAAGAGGATGATAAATCTAAATATGTATTCACTGCTCTTCAAAATATAGAATTAGGTGTTTTATTATTTTCAAATTTCTCTTTTAGGAGTGATTATGAAGATGCATGGATATTGGATACAAGGGCCACTAAACATTTGATATTCATAAATTTTTTTATTTTATTTTTTTTGGACATTTCAGGAATGTAAGCTCCACTCAATCTTCTTGGTAGATGACACAACACATACACCTCATGGAAAAGTTACTAGGAAAATATTTCTCCCTAATATCAGAGAAATAATGATTTCAAATGTTTGGTATGTACCAACATTCAAAAATAATTTGTTGTCCTTAGTATTAATTCACCAGGTAGGACATCAAATTATCATGGAAGATGGATTAGTGAAAATAAACTCCACCTATATATATTTTTAAAATAATCATGACATGTGAAGATCATAGGCTTCTAATATTGAAAGGAAAATTCATTCCTAGGAAGCAATATTTTGTAGGAGCAGTGAGTTGAGATATTTCACTCATTAGATTAAAGCATGTATGTTGTGGGCATTTAAACTTCAACAATCTCTCTAAAATACAAAAAAAATTATGGTTAAAGGGTTACCTACTTTTAGAAATAATAATGCAAAATGTGAAGCTTTAATTTATGGGAAATAGAATCAAGAGACTTTCCCTACATGATCATGGCAAACAAATAAGTGTTTGCATCTTATTCACAATGACATCTATGGACCTATCTAAAATTATCTTGCAGGATGTAAATATTTTTGTGCTTTTCATTAATGATTTTAGTCAAATGACTTGGGCATATTTTTTGAATGAAATGTTAGAAACATTTGAAAAGCTTAACTCTTTTCATCATCTGGTTGAAAAAGAAACCAAAGAAAAGATAGGAACATTGGGGACAAACAATGGTGTGAAATTCACTTCAAATGAATTCCAAAATTATTGCAAAGATAAGGGTATCAAAAGACAATCCACAAATTCTTATACTCCACGGCAAAATGGAGTAACAGAAACAATGAATGGAATTTTTTTAGGAATGGCCAGATTAATGTTAACTTTCAAAGGCTTAAGTGCCTCCTACTAGGTTGAAGTAGTACATATTGTATTTCACTTAAGAAATCGACCTCCCATTGCTACTTTGGATGGCATCACACCTTATGAAGCATGATAGGGTTTCAAACTAAAAGTTAAACATCATCAATGTAACATCCCCATGTTCTACCCATGCTTATTGTAACATTGATTGTGATTGTAACGCCGACGTGGAAGGACCATGACTGGTTGGACCTCTAATTAAACATGTCATTATTATTATTGTTTTTATTTAATTAACGTAACTGAAGGTTGGATAGCCTTACGGATCCTTGGTTTATGGGAAGCTTGCTTGGCTTGAAGCTAGGTCCCCAATAAACTTAATTAAAAGACACAATTATTGGTGGTGTACTAGTATTTTACACTTGTTGTGTGCTTGTTAGGTATCTATTGTGTGATATGAATAAGTCCATACTCACCCAAAGAAGGAGGAAGTGGTAAGTCACCACTGGATACATGACAAAGAGGGGATTGGACATGAATGTTTCATGTTAGGACGTGAAGGAAAAGGAAGGGATGCATTCAAAGAGGATATTGTTGGACCCAAAAGAAAGGAAAAGGGGAGGAATCTTGAGACAATAGGTCTCATGTTTTCACAGGAGGAAAGAGGAGTTTCATTGGGAGAATTTTTAGACTCATTATTGGTCCTAGATCACTAGCTCACACTGGTTCCATTTTCTATCAGAAGGCGTTCAAGGCTGATGTGAGGAAACATGTGTAGCAATGGGGCATGGTACAATTAAGTAGGGAAAAGTTTTCACTAATTATTGAGCTTATAACCTAGAGTTGGAGCTCTATGGCCTTAAGCTCTATAACTATGGTAACCAATCCCTCTTAACTATATTTGAGACCAATTTTGTCTAAGCCTATGTGGGTTGTATGAAATTCAGTGAATGAATGACCAAATGGTATAAACTTCCCTTGTGCAAACAATACCTCAAACCCTGGATTCGACTTGGGTGTGGTCAATTGCAAGAAAAGTTGCAATGTAGTTGGCATATGGTTGCGAGGAGAGGGAAAATTCATCCTTAAATTGCTACCCATATCAGGCTAATTCAAATAAGTATTCTTGGATTATGCATGTTAGCCTATAGATTGTAATATGCCTTATTGGATTTATGGCCAATGATTAATCCCATGCCATTTATATAAGGATGCATGATTCATTGTTTATGCATGACTGACCAACTAGCTTGTGTATCTGTGGTGATTATGAGTTGCTTGAATTATGTGGATGCATTCCTTCGAATTATTTGGTAGGTTGTTTGATATGCCCTTGACTAGTGATATAACCTCACACAAGAAAAAACCTTGACTTCATAAGTTTCAGTTATCTTTATACATTTACAAGTTTCGATAGGTCACTCTCGAAGTCATGACTATGGGTTATCTTATTAGGAGTTCATTTCATGTGTTGTGTATATAGAACAACTCTACCTCTAGAATGATTGTTGAGATCTATGTTTGATCATGGTGAGTTCTTTGCTTTATAGGCCTTTAGGGTCATAATAAATTTATGGATCTTGGTGTCTGTTGATATACTCCTATGTGTAAAGATATTTACATGGTTGGATATGAATGTTTCACAATTATATATGCAATTGTGATTCATTTCATGCACACATCCAATTAATTTGTATTACCAAAATTATGATGGTTGGCATGCTTATGAGATGAAAGGCTCGCTGACTTGCTTAGTAATATAATGCACTTTATTTATGCATAGGATGGATTATGCATTATGTCTGTTGTCTAAGATAGGACATATGTACAATTTAATGTGATGCTATTGCAATCAAACTTATAGAGCAGTGGAAAATATAGCTTAACTTGTATTAATACTTAATAATATATATGTATGTGAGTCATCGTTATCACTGCATCCTTTTATATGTTGTTAGTAATGTTATTTTTTGGAATGCAGGTTTCATTCTTATTGTGGGTATGGTCCAGGGCGTGTTTAAATCTAGGAGAAGCTTGACAGAGTCATATGAATCCTTGGAGCCTCTTTGTTTATGAATTACAAGCCACATGCTTGTATTATGGATGAATAAGCCTATGAAATAATATACACACACACATATATATAAACCTTGGATTTCAGCGAAGATTGGTGGACATGGGATGGGAATATCCTTGTTGTCTAATGTGAAAATTCATGTTGCAACACACCTCCCTACTAAGTAGTATGTGTTAATCGCTTTGGGAATAGGCATTCTTAAAGTAGGGAAAGAATATATATTTCCCCATTATTTGAAAATAAATTCATGTCGTGTCACACAACGCTCAGTAGATAGTATGTATGGTACGTTTGGGTGTGGGTTCTATTGACGGTGGTGCGAGTGGGAGCATTCCCATTACCCAATGTGAAATTCCATACAACACTATGCCATAATTGGTGTAAGATATTTATTGTATCATAGTGTTGTGGTGGTGAATACTATGGTGTGATGGAAAGACATAAACATCTCTATCCCAGGAGACAAAGACTCAGAGTGGTGAGTAATGAAGAAATCGTGAGATGGACACCAAATTTCTTATAACATAAAAGCAAGGTTTTACATGATGGGGCTTAGCTTAGTGGGACCCACGACCCTGCAAAGATGGCAAAGGGCACGAGGGACTGACAAGGCTAAGTGGATGCCACATATGTAGGTGATGTGGTGCCTATAGGGTGTCACACGTGGTAGGTAGAATTGGTCTTATTAGATGGCCAAAGAGTCAATTCTTGGATGGCACATGACACTGTTAGAGGATGCCATGTGGCAAGGTGACACCACCCTAACATCAACATGATGTCAACAAGAAGTAGAGGACATGGGTGATGTGGAGCAAAATGACATTGAATATGCCAAAAGGTGGCATAGGTCATGCAACATAGAAGGCATGAAACCAATTTTAGTGATGAGAGATGTGAAAATTCTCGTCAACACCTCCTATCTAGCACCAGGCTCGTATGTGGCACCTCTAAGTAGGATGCTCTTGGAGGAATAATGAAATGGCACAAAGGTACAGTGACATGGTGGGAGCCATATTGGACTATGAGTGATGTAGAAATTCCACATAGGCAACATGGATACCATGTGGTAGTGCTTGGTGCTGAGGTGGCAAGTGTTTAATGATAAAATCTTGAAAGGGCAAAATTTTCAATTCGGGAGTTGGATTGAGATAAAATTTATATCGCCAGAATTATCTCGATGAGTTGAATAATATGGAAATATCTATTTTGGATTTTGACAAGATTGGAAAAATTTATTTTTTGTAGCCCCATATTCATAATGAGACCATGGAGGTCAGGTTAGTTTAAAGTAAACTATGCCACAACCCAAGAATAACCCAAGGGGGTGGGAGGGTGCATTACATTTGAGTTTTTGGATCAATTTGCTATGATTTAGTTCCTAAGGAAAAGATAATTAAACTAGAATACAAAATTATGAAGTGTATGATGATGTGATATTCCAAGGAGAAGAAGGGATATTTCCTTTTATCCAATGGTAAATTTATTGTAAGCCGAGCTGTCAACTTCGACAAAATAGAACGAAAAAGTGCTACAAAAATTGAAATCCTTCTTGAAAAGTTATAAAAACAAGTTAATAAAGAGAAAAATAGGATACAAAAAGAATGATGGATTGAAATAGATTTTAATTTAACTAAAAAAATGATGATTCTTCAATAAAAATTTCTTTTGATTCAGGTCATGAAAGTTTAAACGATTCTAATTATAGCAATTTAGATACTCCAGAAGAAAGCAAAATTTATATTTATATCATTCCTCTTTTTAACAATAATGGTAATGGTTCAAATCACCGATCTAGTCAACATCGATTGCCAAAGTGGTACCAACAACTTATGAAAGATGCCCATCCAAATGAAATGAAGAAAATAGGCACATTGAGTGGATCTAGGGCAAAAGAAAAAATTTCCTTAGTAACAAATGATTTTACTAAGTCCTCAGCCTTCAAAGAGGTACTAAAACATGAAGAATGGAAAAAAGTGATGAATGATGAATATAATTCAATGATTGAAAATGGTACTTGGAAACTTATTGAATGTCCTCCAAATTTCAAACCCATCATATGCATATGGGTTTACAGGGTCAGGTATAAAATAGATGGAATGGTTGACAAATATAAAGAAAGACTAGTAGCCAAGGGTTTTACATAGTAAGAAGGGATTGACCATGAAGAAACATTTTCACCTATAGTGGAATGGAACACAATCAAAATGGTAATTACTTTGGAAGTTCAACAAAGATGGAAATTACATCAAATAGAAGTTAAAAGTGCCTTCCTTAATGGAAATTTGAAGGAAGAAGTGTATATGACTCAACCTCCTATTTTTAAGCTTAAATGAAATTTTGATAGTTAATCAAGGCTTTATATGGATTGAAACAATATCCCAAAGGTTGGTATGCTAAAATGGATGATTACCTTCACATAATATATTTTCAATGAAGTGAATTAGATTATACTTTGTATGTGTGTCAACATGATGAAACTCTAGTGAAATTGGAAATGTTTGTGTATGGCTCGATCCTTACTAGGAACAATGATCATCATATTTTCCATTTGAAGCATGAATTAAAGGTTGGATTCAAGATGACAAATATGGGATTACTTCACTACTATATTTTTTTTTTCTCAATTTGTCTACTCCTATTATTGATACAAAAATATTACAGCAAGGCCATGGCCTTGAAAGTTCTGCCCTGAATTTGGCATGTTACAGAAAGATCATGATTCCAGTACAGTGTAAACCTTCAGCAGTATTTTGACTACACCTTCGACACGACACAGTGCTGTACAAAAACTAAGACGAGACATTGACAGACATGACACAGTGCTGACCATAAACGACACATTGACAGACATAGACCTGAGACAAGCAATAACGGTGAGAATCAAAACGGAGTCGAGCGCCTACTTCAGAAACTGCAGGGGCGAAAACCCTGGCTGGATCATTCATCCGCAGAGGTGTAAGGCTCCTCGATGACCCTGCACTCGAATTGAAGAGAGTCCTCCGAGTCAGAATGAGGAACCACCGAGCCTATAGGTTCACTACGTGCTGGCGCACTTGGATCGGCAGGGACAACCAGATTCATCAACGAAGCACCTCCCATGACCTGGCGCTGATTTTCCACCGGATTCGCCATCCTATGTTCTGCGAGTGCTTCAGGATGGGCTGCTCCCGTGCCCCTATTATCTTCAAATTTTTCTATGGTGACAGAGACTATGAAAGTGGAGTTGGCAAGAGAACACGGGATGCGATAACGCACAGTGGGATGAGCAGCATGCTCACACTCAACCCTCCCAATTCTCCCACGACCCCTGCCACTTCCACTTCTGGTGGCCGGGGGACTGCTCCGCCCAGGTTCCAACGTGTCTGAGAATCGCTAAGAGGCCGCGTAGCCACGGGAGCCTCCACGTCTGCTCCCCATCCTGGGCCGTTCGCGCGGCATTGCCATGTTCAGAGAATTGTTGAGAGAGTGAATGCGCGGAGAAGAATATCCTGAGCAGACAACAGAACATCAATTGAACCATAAGATACTGGTACCTAAAAGGGACTGACGGGCCTAAGTTCACTTGCAGAGAAGCTCAGAGAGACATACAACGCTGCAATCCATGAAGCTACAGAGGAATGCAACAAAGCCGCGGGAGCAATTCGCTTATGGAGTGCCATAGCACAGTTAACCAGGCAATGGATGGAAGAAGTAAATGCCTCCATTAATAGGCTTGTGCGAGATCAGCTCACCTGACCTGCCTCATAACTCGTGGCGTGTTGGGGTTGACACCTGCCCACATGAAACGCCATCCGCATACCCTCCGAGCTGTCAAACACCCGCATCCAGGATACTTCACTACTATATTAGAGTTGAAGTACTCCAAATTTAAAATAACATTTTCATTATTCAATGAAAATATGCATATGAACTATTTAAAATATTTGGCATGATGGATTGCAAGGTCATTCTCACCCCAATGAAAAAAATTTAAAACTTTCAAATTTTGAAGGGGGGGAATTGATAAACAACACTTATTATAGGCAGTTGATTGGAAGCTTGATCTACATGATGATCACTCATCCAAATTTATCATATGTAATTATTCTCTCAAGATTTATGTAATAACTAGGGGAAACCACTGGAATGCAGAAAAAATACGGTCCTTAGTTATATCCAAGGTACGAAAGATTATGGTCTACTATACAAAAATAATAAGAATTTTTTACTTGTTGGATATTCAAATGTATATTTTATTGGAAATGTTGATGATAGGGCGCCAACATTAGGATATTTGATGAATATGAGATCAACAACAATTTCTAGGACTTGTAAGAAGCATGTTGTAATGGAAAATTCTTCAACAAAGGAAAAATATATTTCAACATGGGAAGCAACAAGTGAGATTATCCAGTGACACAAATTTTTACAGGATTTTGGGATTCATTTAGTAGAAGCCACTTCATTGTTAATTAACAGTCAACCATCCATTAATATTTCCAAACATTCAATTTTGCATTACAAAAAAAAAAACATGTTGACACTAAATATCATTACATCAAGACTCTCATTACAAAAGGAATAATTAAACCAAATTATTGTCCTTCAGAAGAGAAAATTGTAGTTTTCTTCACAAAGCATTTATTGCTTAGTATTAGAATTAGGAAATTTGTTAGCATTGCATTAAATGTAAAGAAAAACTTGTCATTTGTAATAAGTTTTCCATAATTAATTTAGCTTAGGACATAAGCTTACTTTAGGTTTATTTTTCTCCTCATGTAAGAGTATTGACTTATTATTGTAAGCTCTTGCATATTTATGTAAATTTCCTTTCCTTTGATTAATAAAATTTGTGTGTATAAGGGAAATTATGTTATCAATTGTGGAGTGATACATGCAAGTTCAATTATTATTAATGATGTTGATGATATTGAAAAAACCAAAGTTCTTCTGAATTCATTTGTTTAATTAGCAATCTTTGATTTTTATACGATAATGCAAATGTCTTTTCCAACACACACACACACATATATATAGCAAACTAGGATTAATAGACTAACTTTCCCTAGGGTTTGAGATTTAGGTTGTTAATCTTTTGGATGATTAAGGGAAAGAAAAACTTATCTTTGTTCCTTAAATACTTGGAGGAAGGGTTTAGTTCAACAATGGATAATGAATCATATACCAAATAAATTAACTTAACACAATAACATTAATCCCATGGAACATGATACCAAGATAAAGAAAATAAATTAACTTACTTGACCATGTAACATCCAATATCCACCATAAGTATCCATGAAGAGAGATCACATCACATCACAAATTCCACCCAAGAGAAGTCACTCGACTAGGTCTCCATAGTTCATAAGAGAGAAGAATCACTAATCAAGGGAAGTTATGATCCAAATGTGATAGTGAATCCAAGAGTAAAATCTCCTACACACACACACACACACACACACACACATCTGAGGAGAACCAAGTTGAATTAGCTCCAAATTTCTATAAGAGCCCCTAAAAACATGTTATTGATGATATAAGGTGGATAAATCATCAAGCCCATCCCCAAATATAGAAAATATAATGAAATAACATGAAAGTAAACCTCAAGTAACCCATATGTGTAAGTATAAAAGCCTCTAAGGGTGACAATATAATCCAAAAGGAATTTCTCTTAATGAAAAGGTGCAAGGGATGACCTATGGGATTTGTCTCATCCTAAAAGTCATGTTTCATAATCAAAATTTTGTGTCATCACCAAGGAAAACCATTTCAAGCCCAAAACATCCTTTAGAAATCACATATCATCATCAAATGCATCATAAGGTCATGTCATCACTATGGTAAAAGGGGTAAAATCCCCTCCAAAGGGGCCCTAAATATCATCATCACTCAACCTCAAGATAAAATCAACATCCATCGGGAAGGTATAATGTTATATTGGAGGAAACCTGCCATCTCTTGGGTACACATGATATCTAAGAAACATCTATGCTTAAATCATCAATGTCCAAGGTATTGAGGCTAAGGGAGGGTCTGATCAACTATGCCAAGTTAACTTCAAGGTCAATGTCCATTAGAAGGTGCCTAATATTATGTATCAAAGTGCTTTCCATATCATCAGAGTGGATATACATCATCTCCGAGAGCTAGAGAAGTATCAAATCATGCCTCAAGGCATCGTAGTTCCACCTAGAAGAACCATCTAGCACATACTCAGGGAATCAAGTGAGATCATCATCATGGGTAAAATAAAAATGTGAACATCAGTGTGGGCCTTATTTGATGTTGAAGCCATCAAAGTACTTCACACAAGTATCATCTTCAAATGTTATACTATCTTATGATTATATACATGTACCATAATTTGGTATGGAAGGGTTATCATGTTACCCTATTTGGTGCTTCCAACCCTAAGGGGAGGAACAGTTCCTAGGCCAACCCTTTCAAATGATAGGTGCAAGTGATTGGTGTTATGTATTGGAGTTTACTTTATGAAAGGTATCATAATATCACAATAGGTTGTGTAGAACCATTATCCATGAGTTCCTCTATAGAGGGATCACTTATTTTCTTAAGTTACCTTCCCTTTCCTTTGTTTTTCGAAGCCCCCATATTTTCCTTTTTCTTTTTTTGACCTAGTTTGTTTAACAAGATTCATTGATTTATCATGTAATAATGATGACATAATCCACATTTCATCATGGAAAATTGATCAGTACATATGGTTCAAGATATTTTATGAGAGTTCATTTTACTTTGATATGTGTAATATGCATGGATACTCTTGGGGACGAGTGACTGTATAAGAGAGCATAGAAATCAAGCTATAATTGGATTTTTATTGTTTTTTACATCCCTTTTCATTATTTTTCATTTTTATATTTGACTCCTACTTTTTATTTTCTTACAGTTGCATCTAGCTCAAGTATTTCCAACCGCCTCTTCTCATAGGACGAGGCCAATAGGGAACCAATATGAGTGCCTAACAACAACCAGTAAAAAAATGGGATAAAAAAATAACAACAATAATGGTAAGTGTTGAGTATGAATAACATGGAACACTACCATAATTAGATACTCCCATTTGTGCCCCTCCTCGACAATGAAATAAGACCCTAAGGAAGGTCACACTAGAGTAGAGGAAAATGATAACCACTAAGGTGAAATAAGGTAACTAGTAGACAACCCAAAACAATCTATATTCCAATTTCAATCCATGATCAATACTATAATTCCTTAAACATTAAATGAAATAACTTGCATGTACCCCATGATAGATGCCCCACCTTCATTGGATGTGTCGACTAGACCAATGAATGTGCTGATTAGAGAATGGGTGAGAGGCATTTGAGGTTGGCTATTTGTGGATCATGGTAGGAATTGTTGGCTTCTGAAGGTTACCCATCTATGTGGATGGATAACATATACCTTCAACTCAGGGACATGTACTCACCATAATGCACATGATCTATGTGCTTGACTGGAGAGTTCATGAGAATCCAAACAATTCCTATTGCGTACCCTGTACCACTCTAAACTTTACTAGATTATACAAGAAACTATTAGTAGCATAGTCACAGGGTGATGCCATTTCCATGGAATAGGAATTTTTTTTTTTTCCCCTGGAAAAAATCGTAATTTCCATTAAGTTAAGAAATTACATTTTGCAGATGCCGAAGCATATTCCTATGCAGGCATCCATTGCCTGTCGAGTTCATAATAAACAGTATGGAGTATGACCAAAATATCTCCACGCAGGGAGCATAACAAAATTCTCTGGCAGTGATCAAATAATTGCGTCTGCGCTCTTCGCAGAGAGCGTTATATCTGCTGTGTATGGACAGAAATATTATGCTGTACTTTTAAAACAATACAGAGACTATATGCATGCTATGTACAATAAACAAAAACTGTAAATTTGGGGCACTAAAGCCCCTCGTTCATCTGTTCATCAAAAGGTCGATGATAATATTGGTAGTAGGTGCCGTCGACTTCCTCTTGTATTGACCAGTCATCACCTACTCTGTGCGCAGCCTCTTTGGAGAGCTGATCTACAACGGTGTTGTGCTCCCTGTATATGTGCCGACAGACAAAAGATTCAAAGAAAGAAGTCAATCTCTTTGCTTCATCAAGAATGTGCTTCAAAGTATAAGAATGACAATGAGATGCATTATTCAACCAATTGCAAACTATTTTGGAGTCGCCAAATAATTGAAGGTGTCTGCACTGTTTATGGATAGCAAAATGAATGATATGTTTGGCTGTGCAGAGTTTAGCGTAATTGTTGGTGCCTCTACCAAGATTGATTTTTATCTAATAACAATGCCGATCGTTTAGGTGTAAGATAGCACCACCCCCGCATCCATCTTCTTGTGTTGAGCCATCGAAAAAAGCCCAAGGAATTGATTTGTCGATGGGTACAGGTCTGAGGTTCCGAGGTGGGGCGGGTTGGGACTCTTCAGGAATCATGTTATAATCGGCAATCGTATGGAGAGTGATAGAAGGCCAGTGAGGAGCCTTATGGTTGAAGATTGCCTGATTGCGGGCAATCCATATTGCCCAGCAAGCCAGCAGTGGCAGGTTAATGGATTTTCCTGAGTGCTCACGGCACTAGTTACGCCATGCATCAGGAAGGTTATTCCCATGCCAATGATTCAAGTGCGGGATGTGAGAAGACAGTGTTTGCCAGAGATGAAGAGCAGTGCTGCAAGAGAGAAATAAATGTTCAGTGCTTTCTTCTGCGTTAAGGCATAAGTGGCAACGGAAAGGTCCATGGAAGGACCTCTTCATGAGATTGTTGCCAGTGGGGATTTTGTCAAATAATATGTTCCACATCAATAAACGCGTACGGGGGGATACCTTGAGCCTCCAAATCGTTTTCCAGGTGGACTGTAGGACCGAGGGCTTATACGGTTCCATGAGTCTTAGATATCCAAGATTTGGGGTGTAAATATCATGCTTCGCAAAAGCCCAGATGATCTCATCAGGTCCTTCAGTAAGTCTAATTTGTGCTTGTGTGAGCGCCGAAGTATATGCCATCCAATCGTTAGTCCATTGGTGAGGCAGTTCTAATGCTCGGGCCGTTAACCAAGCTTGATGGAGAAAGGAGGAATTTGCTTGGTCACCAATATGCTTAATGTGTGTAATGCCTCTGTCATGGAGATGTCTAATAAGATCAACATGGAGTCTGTGGGTGTTCCCACATCCAACCCACGGGTCCATTCCAATTCGCACAGCATTCCCTTCCTTGATACGCCAAGTGATTCCTTCCCGGAGCAGTGGTATAGTGTCGATGATCGCTTTCCAGATGTTTGATATGTGATGATGATTGTCCTGTCTCATGCATATCCATTCTAGTACAGTCTGAGGCTTAATATATTTAGCATATGCAACCCGAGCCCATAGACTGTCTGTGGTAAGCAGTCCCCATCCGAGTTTTGCTGCCAAAGCCTTTGAGAATAATGCCAACCTCTTGATGCCCCATCCGCCCCATCTTTTAGGAAGAGCAATGGTGTCCCATTTAACCCAAGCAAAAATTCGACCGGTCTGTTGACCCTTCCAGAGAAATCTGCAACAAATACTTTGAAGTCTATTCAGAATGCCTCTGGGGATCCAAGCCAGGGCCATCCAGTAGACTGGTTTGGCTTCAATAACATATTTGATGAGTACTAATCTACCTGCCCGCGAGAGGTATCTGTGGTACCATACCTGAAGCCTCTTTTCCACTTTTGTTATTAGCCACACCCAGTCTGCAATTTTGTAGCCAGATGGTTTAAGTCTGAAACCTAGATATTTTATGCCATCTGCTAGATTCGAGTAGGTGAAGGGAAAGCGCTGAGAAGCAAAGACGAATTCATGAATGGAGCAGCCGACCATGGTGATAGTGGACTTATTATTGTTGATCAACATACCAGTAGCTTGCTGAAAAAGGAGGATGGAGCCATGAAGTGCAGTGGAATCCCCAATGCTGCCATTTAAGAAAATCAAGATATCATCGACGAATAACAGGTGGGTAAGGAAAAGGTTGTCCACAATTTTGATGCCAATCAGATGCTGTCTGTCTCTGGCGGATGAGATAATTCTGCTCAAGCCTTCCATAATCAGAAGGAATAGCAGAGGCGAGAGGGGACATCCTTGTCTGAGTCCTCTTTCTAAGGTGAAGAAAGGGGTGGCTTCCCCATTAAGTAGTACGCTATATGATACGTCCGTGATACAGCTCATTTTCCACTTAATGAACTCATAGGGGAAGCCAAGATGAGTAAGGAGCAGCCTTAAATACAACCAGTTTGCTCTGTCGAAAGCTTTGGAGAGATCAATTTTGAGAATCATACCCTTCTGTTTTTTGGTCTGCAGGGTGTGAATGAGCTCTTGTGCTGTAGCGATGGCCTCATGGATCTGTCTATGATGCAAGAAGGCAAATTGTTCAGAGGATATGTGCTGGGAGAGAATAGGCTTGAGGCGATTTGCAATAATCTTAGCTATGATTTTGTAGAGGCAATTGCAAAGAGAAATGGGCCGGAAATCATCGAAGGAGGACGGGGCATCGGTCTTAGGGATGAGGGAAATAAAGGTGGATTTGATAGCTGAAGATATTCTGCCCCTCCTCCTACTATCCTCCACAATATGCAGAAGATCATGCCCCAGTATGTCAAAAGAAGGCGATATAGAATTCTATAGTCCATCCATCAGGTCCAAGACTCTTGTCTTTATTAAACCATTTCAAGGTGCTTCCAATTCTTCCAGGGTAACTTTCTTATGAAGCTCTTCCGAATCTTCCTGGTCTACAAATCTAGGAAAGAGTTCAGCAATTCTCATAATTTCCAAGATATTAATGCCTCCAGGAGCCTTATAAATACCCCTAAAATGTGCATTTGCAAGTCTGGCCAAGTTCTGTTGAGATGATACAGGTTGGCCACGTTCATCCTTTAATTCCCAGATCGTATTGATGGCTTTACGACCATTGGAGAATTTGTGAAAGAATTTGGTGTTGTTGTCTCCCTCAGTAAGCCATGTGGCCCTGCTCCTCAACCTCCAACTTTCTTCTCTTTCTTTCAGGATCTGAGCTCGTTTGGCAATGAGGTTGTTATATTGCTCCTTGTTCTCCTGAGATGAGAAAGTCCCTGTCGATGAATCCTCAAACTCTGCAATGACCCATTCCGCCTCAGTCAGCGTGTGATTGTCTCGGATCCGCTTCTGGTGAGCCCAATTTTTTGTAATCAGCTTGAGTTCTGTGAGCTTCCTGACAAACCCCGCAGCTGGATCCTCATTCCCACCCATGGGGTTGTTCTGCCAGAATTCTTGGACCAGCTGAATATATGCTGGGTCCTGAAGCCAGGCTGCATTAAATTTGAACGGGCTCTTGATTTTGTGGTTATTGCTATCTGCCTCTAGAAAGATGGGCCTGTGGTCCGATATTCCCCCAGATCCAACCCATTGTCTAATCTTGGGGAGGCAGGTATATAGGGCTTCCTTAATAAGGAAGCGATCTAGCCTTCTGGCCAGACCCTATTCCCCACTCCTTTTGTTAGACCAGGTATACTGAAGGCGAGCAGAAGGGATGTCCACCCAGTGGTGGTGCTCTAATAGGGAGGTGAGGGTATCTGTGAGAGAGTCGACTTGAGCCATATGCCCCCATGATTCACAGAACCAAAGGGAAAAATTCAAGTCCCCTCCCATAATAATGTTATCCGCTTGGAGAAGATCAGATTCGAGAAAGGTTCTCCAAAAAGAGCCCCTATCCGAACAGGGGTCATAGACATTGATAATCCGTAGATCCATATCTACAGAGTGAGCCATAATATCTAAGCCAATGAAGCCCTTACCCCCCCAGATGTTCTGGATCTCCATAGACCTGTTGAATACCCCGACTGCTAATCCTCCGGATCGCCCGGACGCATCCAATGCAGGGAAGGTCCAATTAGGGAGCCAGGAGGAAAGAGTATGAATAAGGGGATCAGCCGGGCAGAGGGTCTCTTGAAGGAAAATAACGTCAAGTTGGGTCAAATTAAGTAGCCTCCTGAGCGCTAGTTTTTTGGTTATACTAGCAAACCCTCGACAGTTGAAAGAGAGGATCTTCATGAGGGTAAGGGCGGAGGGCCGTCCTTTGCTCTAAGGGCCCCAAAGATGGTTTGCTGACGCCCGAGGGCGACCTCTTCATCGGCAATGTGACAAGCTTTGGTGATGCGGGAGGGACGACCTCGGGAGGTCTTGAGGGTGATGGGGGAGCGTACTGAGTCGAGCCCAACAGCATCAGGTCCTCTGTCTTTGTTCCGAGGTCGCAGCGAATAACGGGGAGAGGATGGAGGAGCGAGAGACGAAGTGATCAAAGGAGGGGGGACAAATGGAGGTGGGGGAGGGAGTGAGCATATGAGGGATGAATGAGCGAGGATAAATTGAGATGAAGTAGAAGGAACAGAGTAATGTGCATCAGTGCAGTATAGAGGAAATGAAGTGCCAGATGATATGCAGGATGCATGAGAAAAATGAGATTGTGTTACTGACATACCCGTATTCGCTGAGTCCACCGTAGGGGATAAAGGTTGCGCAGGAGCCTCTGTAGTAGAAGGCGGTGCGACAGAGACAGTAACAGTATCTGCAGTGGCCTCCCTTGATTCCGGGACTCCCCTGGAGGCTTCCACCTCTTGAGATCACCCTTGTGCTTCCTGAGGCTGAGTAGGTTGAGGAGTAGGGGGGGGGACCTGAGGAGGGTCGACGTCCACAGCAGTGCCGTTCCTCTGTGATTTCCGAAGTAGTGGACAATCCCTGTAAAGATGCCCAACCTTGTGGCATCTGTAGCATCGATAGGGGATGCCCTCATAGTCTATGATCTGCCTGCGAGCCGAATCCCTCCACTGAATGGTAATATGCTCATAGGGCCCCTCGTGTCCATATTGATGAGGATCCTGGCATACGCCATCATTCCTGTCTGATGATAGGATTTGTCGTAGCCCATGTATGTGCCGAGAGCGTTACCAATGCGCTTGAAGATATCTTCAGACCAGTATTGAAGAGGAAGCCCGGGGAGCCGAACCCAAATAGGGCCAACCCTAATCTACTATGTCTCAGGATCAAACAATGGAGTCCATCTCTTTAAGAGAACAGGCGCTTGCTCGAAGTGCCAGTGTGAAGACAAAACCCAGTTTGTATGGTCCGCACGGGCGAATCTCAGTGCGAACCATCCCCTCACAAAAGTCTGCACAACTGGGATGTCTACCAAGTGTTGTCCCCATACTTCAGCCGCCCAGGTCTTCAATCGTGCCGCCATGTAATTGCGAACCCTGATGCGCCCGACCAAGACACGATCTGCAAATTCCATCACTTCACCCCACTGAATATCCTCTTCCAGTCTGAGGAAGTATTCGTCCTCCTTGGATTTGAAGCACTTAGATTTCTTTTTAGGGCCACTCAATGGGGGAGGGTTCCGGGTCTGGCCAGCGGGCAGTGCAGAGACATGTAAAGGTGCCGAGAACTGATGAGCGGCAAGGCCAAAACCGGCGTACGGAGGGGGACCCGAGAGAGGGGGCACGGAGGTAAAACTGCTGGAGGACGGACCAAAACAACCCGAGGGATCCGAATGAGAAGTATGGTGGTTAGGGTTAGGCGGCGGACGGGAGACGGGTTCAGCGGCCGGGAGATATGGACCAGGGTTAGGGTTAATACAACCCGCGACAAAACCAATAGTTGCCGGAGAATGAGGGGGCGTCGATAGGGCCGACTAAGTCGGTGGCTCGTCCGGAAGGATCACAGGCAGAGATCTCGACGATTCACCAGAAGAGAACAGTGAATAATTCCCGGGGAAATCTTCATAATATATCCCTTCTGATCTGGCATTCGGGGATCGCCAGATGGATACCCCCTCCAACGGGTCGGCGGAGTAATCGACAGCTTCCAGGTCATCCATAGCTAACAACGTCTCGAAACGGCGAAGACTTTGGGGAGTAGAGAAACCCGGGGAAAATGTCAGGTTGCAGTTACCGGGCCGTAAATGGTAAGAAAGAACCCGTCACAGAATTTACTGGAGGGCGTGCTCAGGTAAAGGCGCAACCCTACGAAGAGTCTGGCAACCGAAAGGTAACAAAGAAATGACACGGTGGAGGACGGATCAAGAGCATTAGCGGCAGGAAGAAAACGGAAAGCGTCGCGGTCAGTCTGCAGCTACAGGGTTCTGAAGAAACCCTAACCAGAACCTGAGCGAGAAAACCGATCCATCCTCGCTGGTGTCCCCCCCTGGAACAGGAAAAATTATAAAGACTACATATCATTTTTTTTGTAGGCTAGCACCCATGGGGGATTTGAACCGATGACCTATCATAAGGAGTGCGTTAATAATTGCACCCATTCACCATCAATTCAATTCCTAGTGGGTTTAATACATATGAATTATACACTAAACTACTATTTTGAATAAACAAGTGAATACCTATGCAATGAAAATAACATTATAAAAACAAGGAAGGTTGCAAAATCAATATGCATTCCATACAACCTACTATAATATCATCTAACATGTAAAATCAATCAACTATAGCCATACCACTAATGAAACTTGGTTAGTTTAATATCAAAACTGAGAACCCTACCTTTATTCTTGGTCACAAGATAAAACAAAGAAATGTTGAGGACATGGTGATCACAACTCTAGAAATTAGGTTGTATATTTGAAACTGCTCATGAAATTTACTAAATTACAAGACTCAAAGCTACTCTACTGCTTTGCAAAAGTTAAGTCACAATATTTAACACAAATCATAGACATGCAAAAGGAAACATCACACATGCACAAAGATTTATCTAGGGGAAAACAAATTCTCAAAACCCTTTCCTATTTGTATTGCATTAATCAAATAATAGAAATGAATACATATGTTTGCTCAAGCCTAAGCACAACATGAAAGTGTATAGTCTCTCTCTCTTCCTGAATAACTGAATCTAGCCAAGACTTATCCCATTTTCAAGCCCTCCAAGATCCTATATACTTGCATTGTTCCTTGAGTAAATTAACCCCTATTATTTAGGAAATTCCCTCATTTGGATTGCACAACTCCTCTAGGCTCATCCTCTAACTACACACACCATCTGTACACTTCGCAGTAGCCTACAAATGATAGTACACTACCTTGGAATCTCCATCTCAACTGAGTAACTCAAATTCTATGCATGCATCATTTATTTTGGGCTGATCGATTTGTTAACTATTTGATCACTTAGTGTGGTTGAAGTTACACTTCCGCAACTTGACCTCCATTAGTTCCTACAATAATTAGAACTAGTTTAACTGACCATAGCTCAATTTAATTGAAATAGATTACTACAAATTAGCAATCAATCATACTAACATAAACTCAATATTCCCCAACTCAAATTAACTGAGTTAATTGAGTGATAAGTACCATGTCACCTTAGTTAACTACCTCCAAGATTTCTCTTGAAATGGAAATTTGAATTTTCTCTAGTTTAACCAAGGCAAAGATATTTTCTTGCTGCATGTTCAACACTCCCTCACAGAAAGAAAGGGATTATCAACCACCACTATCCTGCACCCGTGGAACTCAAATTTCCCTCTTGACAAGGCCTTTGTCAAAATATCAACATCTTGTTCCTCTGTTGGAATGTACTACAACAACATTATCCACCTCTACAAACAATCCTGTAAATGGCGATACCGAATATCTACATGCTTGGATCGATCATGAAAAACAAGATTTTTAGAGAGCTTGATGCAACTATGATTATCATAGTAGATCACAGTTGGATCCATCACCTGACCAAACAGTCCCAGAATAATCTTTCTCATCTAGATTGCCTCAAATGTTGCTTGACTAATAACCATGTACTTTGCTTTTGCTAAGCTGAGTGCCATAGATATTTGCTTCTTGCTATACTAAGAAACAACGTGGACCCAACATTGAAAATTCCTCATGATGTACTCTTCTGGTCTAATGGACTCCCTGCCCAATATGCATCTGTGAATCCACACAACTTCACTCCCTCTGTCCCTCTGTACCATAGCTCAAACTGGGTAGTGCCTCTAAGGTACCGTAGAACATGCTTAGCTACCGTGAAAAATAGTTTGGTCGGCCTAACCATAGCTTGGCTTAGTTGGTTGACTGCATAGCAAATATATGCTCTTATATTCACAAGATACATTAATGAATCCACCAACTGCCAGTAAATGGTAGCATCCACTTCCTCACCTGAAGTGGCATCCTCCTTCCTCCAGTTGGTCGCTAGAGGTGTCTCCATGGGTTTGAAACTGTCCATGTAGAACCTATGAAGTGTCTCGTTGGCATACTTTCCTTGAGAGACAAACAATTCCCCATCACCTTTCCATAGTTCAAATCCAAGGAAGTAGTGCACGAGCCCCATGTCCTTCATTTCAAACTCTCTTGTAAGGTCCTCCTTGCAAGATGTGATCAACTTCTCATCACGAGTTAAAATCAAGTCAACAACATATAAGACAATAATAGACAATTTACCTTTTACCAAAATATGATAGAGGTTTTCATATTCTTCACTTTTGGTGAATCCCAAACCGGTGAGATAACTATTGATCCTGGTGTACCAAGCACAGGGTGCTTTCTTGAGACCGTACAATGCTCACTTAAGCCTCCACACATGAGACTCTTGTCCACAAGTCTCAAAGCCTTCTGGTTGCTTGATATATACTTCCTCCTCAATAAATCTATTGAGGAATGCTATTTTCACATCCATCTGGTGGATCTTCCACCCCATCTGTGCAGCTAGAGCAAGGATTGATCTGATGGATGAGTACCTTGCTACGTGAGGAAAGGTCTCCTCATGGACAATCCCTTCAACCTGAGAGTACCCCTTGGCCACAAATATGGACTTTTACTTTTCTATGCTTCCATCTGCTGCATGCTTTACCATGAAGATCCAGTTCAAACCCACAACTGATTTGTCAGCTGGTCTTGGGACCACTTCCCACACACCGTTGTTTAAAATGGATTCTTACTCCTCGACCGTTGCATCAACCCATATAGGTTTCTCTACTACTTCCTTGAAAGAGGATGGATAAATCTCTACAAGCTTAGTCATTAGAGCCATGTAGCCAGTGTACCGATCTGGTGACCTTCTCTACCTACACTGATTTGAAGAAACACCCACATTCTCCTTCGCATCCTGCATAAGTATCTCAGCTTCCCTGGTTCTTTTCCCACATTCTCTAGATGGTTCTTCTTGAGTGGCTGTATCCACTCTCTTCTCCTCAACTTCTTGAGGTTCCTCCTTTAGAGCTAAAAGATCCTCTTCTGGTGGGATCTGAAGCTCCCTCTCAAGAGAGAACCACATGGCTTTGTATTCATCAAATTTTACATCCCTTCACATAACTGTAATTCTGAGGGATGGAAAGTACGCAAGGTAGATGTAAGGAGTTTCTATGTAACCCATAAATACCCCCAATTCCATTGTCATCTCTAGCTTCTTCCTTGATAATTTGGAGACATGGCAGTAAATAGAGGCTCCAAAAATCTTGAAGTGTGACACATCTGACTTTCTCCCTGAGAAATCTTCCTCCGGTTTAATTATGCCTAGAATCCGATGAGGACTCTAGTTCTGCAAATATATTACTGTGTTGGATGCCTCAACCCATAAATGTAGAGGTAGGCCTTGATCATGAAACATCACCCTTGCTACTCCCACAATGCTACAGTTCTTCCTCTCAACCACCCCATTCTGTTGTGGGTTGTGGGGTGTTATCAACTCCTGTCGAATGCTTTCTTTTGCAATTCTTTTTTTTTAAATTCATTTGACACATACTCACCTCCATTATCACTCCTGAGATCCTTTACCTTATTTCCCATTTCTTTCTCAACCAATGCCTTGAATTCTATGAACTTGGAGAATGTCTCATCCTTCTTCCCCATGAAGAATATCCAACACTTTCATGAGAAGTCATCAATAAAAATGACAAAATATTTTTTCCTAACAGTGGAGGCTGTCAAGAAAGGTCTACAAACATTAGAGTGGATCATTTCAGTGTGATGTCCCGATCATGGGAGTGGATTTTGTGTACTTCCCCAAGGTACACCTTTACATGTATCTTGCTGCTCTAGTGCTCCTTTGGGGAGGCCTGTGGTTATCTGCTGCATAATATTCAAAGTGCCATGATGAAAATGGCTAAGTCTTATATGCCAAATTTCACTGACATCACAACCCTGCACCTTCTCCGCCTTTGTTCTCAATGCAACAAAATCCTCCACATCTAGCTTGTATAAGTTCTTCACATGAAACTTGATCTTCTTCACCTATCCTATGGATATGTGTCTCAGGAATGCCTTAACCATGGTCTTCCAAAGCTGCAAAAAAGATGATATTTTTCTTTAGGCCCAAAATGAACATGACATCCTTGAGCTTTAGGGGGGGAGACTCCCTATGAAACGTGACTGTACCAATCTCAGTCACGCTATACCTTCCATCATCCCCCATCTTAATGTGCATCTCCAAGTCTTTTTCCTCTAGGTCACTGAAAAATTCTCTATTCCTTGTCATATGGAATGATGCACCTGAGTCCAAGTACCACATGCTCCCAATTATTGTGATGGCCATGCCTTAAATGCATCTAAAGTCAAGCTCGAACTGTGAAGCCAAAGCTTCAGCTACTACTCCTTCTTAGTTCATCTTGTGGACACTTTGTGGCATGTGCTCGAATTCATGACAGTGAAAGCAATTGATTTTGGACAAGTCTTTCTTCTTGCCCCCTTGACTAGATTTTGGTTTGGATTGGGATTTATTCCCTTTTCCATTCTTTTCCTTTCCATCCAAAGGCACATTTTTCTTCATCCTTGCCCTTGGATGAAGTCCCATCTCTGGTATTCTGCCTTATTTCCTCTTGAACCAAGTCATACCATAAGCGCTCCAAAATCGGTAGTTTATCCCTCCCATTCACCGAATATTGATAGCTATGCTAGCTCTTGGGAAGGCTCAGGAGGGCTAGAGCTACCTAGTCTTCTTTAGGGACATTAACATTGAACCCACCAAGTTCATCATGAAACTGTGTAAACTTGCTCAAATAGTGCGAAATTGTGTCATTCTTCTGCATCTTGATACTTCAAAGTTTATCCTTGAGTGATAGCTTCCTATGGTCACTACTATTCTCAAGTAATTCTGTCAGTTCTTTCCACATCGCGAACAAATATTTTTTTGTTTTTTGTTTTTTTATTTTTTTGTTTTGTTTTTTTTTTGGTTTTTTTTTTGTTTTTTGTTTTTTGTTTTTGTTTTTGTGGATATTTGAGACGATATGATCTCGTATTCCCTCCAAGATAATTCTCCTCACCTTGGCCACATCTTTCTTCCAATGAGAAAGGTTCTGGGCATCAGATGCTTGAGGTTTTTCAATGTCCATCTTGATGTAGCCTAGCAACCCATTGTCATCCAATACTTCGTCCATATGGTCCTTCCATGCAACAAAATTTGAGGTTCCTTCTAAGGCATACTCTAGCCTTAGTCCATTGAAAGCCATCTAATCATCTCTCAAGAAATCCTGCTACACTGATCTTCAAATTCGAACTTCTGAGACCCAACTTCAAATTTAATTTTCTATTGTGAATCTAGCTCTAATACCATGTAGAAATTAGGCTATATATTCTAATCTTCTCATGAAATTTACTAAATTACAAGACTCGAAGCCACTCTACTCCTCTACGGAAGTTAATTTACAATCTAGAACACAAATCATAGACATGCAAAAGGAAACATCACACATGCACAAATATTTATCTAGGGGAAAGAAACTACTCAAAAACCCCTTCCGATATGTATTGCATTAATCAAATAATATAGATGGATACATATTCTTTCTCAAGCCTGAGCACAACCTGTAGGTGTATAGTCTATCTCTCTGCCCAACTGACTGACTCTGGCCAAAACTTAGCCAATTTTCACCATCTCCTCCATCCTCATCTCCTTCACATACTCCTCCTAGATCTCCAAAAGTACATGTTAAGTCTTCTTTGTTAAAGATTGATGTCAAGTTTGAATTGCCTA
Organism: Pinus taeda; assembly: GCA_000404065.3. Taxonomy (NCBI): domain Eukaryota; kingdom Viridiplantae; phylum Streptophyta; class Pinopsida; order Pinales; family Pinaceae; genus Pinus; species Pinus taeda. The sequence goes on from APFE031215453.1 coordinate 103,086, forward strand.
TGTACAGTGGGGAAGTAAATGCTGAAAAGTTGGACAATTGGTTAGTCAAATTGAATTCTATTGTAGGATGCAAAGGATTAAGGATGATGTGACCAAGATCCAACTTACTTCTCTTCATTTGGAAAGTGAATCTCTCATCTGGTGGGAGGCCAGAACTCAAGAAGACTTGAAGAAAAGTGGTAAAATTATCTCTTCTTGGAACGATTATGTAGCCACATACAAGCAAAAAGAAATTATGGATTGGAAAATTTTTGTACAAGCTAAAGGTCAGAGTGTTCAAAGTTACACACAAGAATTTAGAAAAAGAGCTTTAATCTTGGGTGTAAATTTATCTTCACAAGACACCCTCCTTAAATACATAAGTGGATTACATAGTTATTTGAGACATACAATTATTATGTTTAATCCCACCAATATAGATGAAGTATGTGTTCAGGAAACTCATTTAGAAGTAAGAGGGAAGAATGTTCCTCAAGAGACCAGTAAGAAGCCATCCAAATCTGGAGACAAAGGAAAGGGGAAGTTTAAAGGCAAAGGAAAAAATAATGTTACAGTCAGGAAAGAGGGAGAGAATCTTACCTGTAAACATTTTTCAAAGTAAGGCCATGATGAAGACCATTGTTGGAAACTACATCAAGAAATGAGACCAAAGAAGTTTAACAAGAAGGGGAAATACAATATTGTTGCAACAACTCAACAAGATCTAGGATCTGATTCAGGCGATGAAACCAAAATCAAAGCCATGAGAACAAAATGTAAAACTTTTATTGCAATACTAGTTCTTCTAGTAAAGCTATTGAGTCTCAAAATGATAAAGAAAGAATTGAGCTTTTTCCATGTTAGGGTCATTACAAAACATACAAAAGTTGATATCTTATTTGATAGTGGATCCAAAGTTAACCTTATTTCTGAAGCTATAGCTAAGAAACTAAACTTAGAAACTACACCTCATCCTAAACCTTACCATTTAGGTGGGTATGTGAAAATGCCAAATTGCAAGTGACAAGAAAATGTAAACTTAAATTGACCATCACTGCAAACATTATTGATGAGGTAGAGGTTGATGTTGTACCACTTGATATATGTGGAATTGTTTTTGGGAGTCCATACTTGTACGAACACAAATCCATATTCTATCATCATGAGAACAAATACAATCTTTTTAAATATGGAATTGAGTATATTGTTAGACCACATCTTAAGAAGATGAACTTGTCTCTTGTAAGTGCTGGTCAAATGAAAAGCCTTGTAAATGCTAGTAATAATTCTGTATTGTTGATGATAAAACCCAAAGATAGAATCTGATTCTTTCCAAGGATGTGATTCAAAGCTCAAGCATGATTTGGTTGAAGTTGTTAAGACATATGATAAGATGTTTCAAGAACTTGAAGGGTTGCCTCCTAAATGAGGAGTCCAACATGAGATTCAATCACAACAAGATGCACCTCTTCAAAACATTGACATGTACATAATGTAGAGATCAAGAAGCAAATTCAAGAGCTGCTTGACAAAGGGGTCATTAAACCAAGTACATCTCCTTGTGGGTCTCCTATTGTCTTGATTCCAAATAAGGATGGTACATGGCGCATGAGCGAGGATTTTAGAGCTTTGAACAAAATCACAGTAAATAATCGTTATCCTCTTCCTTGTATTGATGCTTTGTTAGACAATTAAATGATGTTGTCTATTTCACTAAGTTATATTTGAGAAGCAGTTATCATCAGATCAGAATTGCTGAAGATGGTATTTGGAAGACAACTTTCAAGACAAAACAAGGTTTTTTTGAATGGTTAGTTATGCCATTTGGGATTTTTAATGCACCTGCAACATTAATGAGAGTTATGAATGATGTGTTGAGACCATTCCTTGATGATTTTTTCATAGTCTACTTAGATGATATTTTAAATTTTAGTAAGACTCGTGAAGAGCATTTCAAGCATGTTAAGCAAATTCTAGATATATTGAAAAGAGAAAAGTTGTATTTGAAGATGTCTAAGTGTGAATTTGGGAAAACCTCTCTAGTTTATTTGGGTCATATTGTAGGAGGGGGTGAATTGAAGATTGAACCCTCAAAAGTTGAGATCATTGTGAATTGGCCTAAACCTAACAATGTAATAGAGGTTAGGAGCTTTTTGGGAGCAACCCAATATTGGAGAAAGCTTATTTCTAACTTCTCATCTATTGCAACTCCACTACATGATTTGATAAGTGTGAAACGAGTATTTCATTGGGGAGGCAAGCAACACAAATCCTTCGATACATTAAAAGAGAAAATTATTATAATACTAGTTCGTGCACTTCCATATCTTAAGCAACCATTTGAGATTCAAACCGATGCAAGTGATTATGCCATGGGAGCAGTTTTGATGTAACATAGTAAGCCTATTTTTTATCATTATAAAACCTTTACCAATGCAGTAATTAACTATTCAACTTATGATAAAGAGTTGTATGATTTGGTACAAAGCGTGAATAAATGGAAGCATTATTTGATGGGTAAGGAAACAATTATTCATACTAACCATCAACCTTTGCAATATTTACAATCGCAAACCAAGCTACAACAAGCAAGACATTTCAGGTGGATGGGATTTCTACAACAGTTCCATTTGGTAATCAGGTATAAGAAAGGTATATACAAAAAAGTTTCTAATATGTTGTCAAGGCCTATTTCTAATGCATTTGTCATCCTTAAGCATAACTCAATCACGCATGAAATTTATATTGAATAGTATGCTCAAGATGATGATTTACAAAATGTTTATGCAACTTTGATTCATCGAAATCATGTTGAAGAGTTAGATTATCATGTGCATAACAAGTAGTTGTATCATCTTGGAAAGTTATGTGTTCCACAGGGTGAAAGAGTCAATTTCATAAGGGAAGCCCACACTTCTCTTATTGCTGGTAACTTTGGTGTAGGCAAAACAATTGCACAATTACAAAGGTATTGTTATTGGTCTCGCATGAATGAAATTATTTCAAGATATGTAAAAGGATGTTCTATGTGTGCTACTAGCAAGCCTAAAATAGAAATTTGGGTTTGTACACTCCACTTCCTATTCCTTCTCTTCCCTGGGAAAGTATTTCTATGAATTTTGTAGGAGGACTACCACTGTCAAAGAAAGGTCATGATTATCTTTATGTTTTTGTGGATTGTTTTAGAGAAATGTGTGTTGATGCCATGTAAGAAACATTTCACAACTGAAAAAACCACAAAGATGTTCTTCCAAAATGTATGGGTACACTTTGGTTTGACCACTTCTATTATTTCTGATCAAGATTCTTGATTTGTCAAGAAATTTTGGTCAAGTTTATGGGAACTCATGGACACCAAGTTGAAGAAAAGCACAACATTTCATCCACAAATCGATGTCCAGACAAGAGTGGTAAACAAAATAGTAGTACATCTCCTTTGTCGATATTGCAACAAGCATCCTAAGCTTTGGTATGAAACCTTACATTACATCCTACATGCCTACAATAGAGCCAAGAATTATTCAACTTAGACATTTCCATTCGAAGCATGTTTGGGATATTTACCAAAATCTCCCTTAGATTTTATCTTTGGGAAATGATGTTGCGGTGGATGAACATAATGATATAGACAAAATGAAGCACTTCATTGAACACATTCAGTTGGTCCATTAGGTGGTACAGAAGCAATTGGAGAAGAGTTAAGCCAAGTACAAGGCGAGACATGAAAAACATCGTGTTGACCACATCTTCTAGATGGGAGATCAAGTTTGGCTATATATCAACAAGAAAATATTTTAAGGTGAAGGTAAAAATAACAAGCCAATCAGATATGGTCCTTTAAAAATTTTGGAGAAGATTGGTAATAATGCTTTCCTATTAGATTTGCCACCATACATGCAAATTTATGCTGTTGTGAATGTGGAAAACTTGAGATTATATGAGCCTCTTATGATTGAATATCAAGGAGATAATGTTCATATTCCATCCATATAATATTTTTCTCCTGAATACTTAGAATAATTGCAACAAGATACTATTATTGACGGGACAATAAGGACTTCACGTAGAGGCAACACAAAGTATCTTCATGTGGGGCTCAAATGAACTAATCCAAGTAAATCCAAGTGGATTGAGATCCAAAAAGTGAGGCAGTTTTACCCTCACTTACTTGCTGATTGAAAATAGAATTTTGGTGGTCCAAATGCTTCTAGTGGGGAGAAGTGATCCAGGGGATAAAAAATATGCTCAAAATTCAAAGCTCTCAAAATTGATCAAAACTAGTGCCAAAACGTAGTGTTCGTCATCCTGATTCCAATGCCACTTGAATCGCCTCAATCCGACGCCATATGAGAAAGTTATGATGTTCTAAAGTTTTTGCCCAACAACTAAAAGTCAACTTGCAAAGTTGACTAGGCTACTGGCTAGGAAATCCGAATGATGACATTATTAGTTGAATGGGAAAGTACAATGGGCGATATGATCCAATCCCATGCTACCACATGGTAGTACAGTACAAGATTGTATGGCACATTTTTATTGGTTGGAGGTTTATGGTACGAGCCAATCATAGAGTGACATGTGGCCCAATCCTAGGGCACCACGTGGCACTCCAGGAGAGGCCAAAAGTTTGTTATATAGTCCAGTCGACCCCGCCGAAGTCAAACCCGTAACCTTTGCCGAGCAAACGAACCATGTTACCAATGGACCATATATTTGTTTTTAATATATATAATGGCCCAAATTTATTTGAATTCAATTTGTTTGAATGGTGGCATGAGGGACGGGGCACTTGGCCCCAACCCTGTATTTTTTAGACTGCACATGACCAATAGCCACAATGGAGGGAGCAGACCGGGTGGAACCCGGCCCACACCGACCCCTGGTCCCATGACCATCATATAACCAAAGGCCACCACATAAATATCTAATCTGACGGGGGTGGGTGGTTAGTCCAGGCCCTAGCCACATGTGCCATGCAATCGCTCCTTGGGGCTTAAAAATTGATGCTTAAGGGGGTTATCGGAGGAATTAAGGAGGCAACATTTTGCGCCTTTTTCAACAGGAATCACGCCAACGCTTACAGGTTACATGGTGCTTTATATCCAAAATATCTACATCAACATTATGGTGTTTTGCTAAAACATGCATTAAGAACATTTCCCTTATCCATATTCGTATTTGGAAAAAGTATCTGATGTAAAATTGAACTAGTTGGTCAAACAATCACAACTAACTTCAATTATTAGATGTCTAGAAGTTTTAAAAGATGCTTTGAACACTTTACTATTTTAATTAATCTTCTAGAAAAAAGGGACAAATATTTTGTCCACTTTTATTTATTTTATTTTTTACCTCATCAATGTAGACAAAGGTTAGTTGGGAAACCACTTGCATTTTCATATTGTTTACCAGAGCATATGGAATTGTAATTGATGTATTAGAGACATACTTATCATATAAAAGGAAGGGAATTTACGCCATTCAACATATTGGAAATAATGAAAAAAATATTTTGCAAATGATGTGTTTCCTTGTTATCTCTTCTTATTTGTATTCTTGTTTTTCAAGCGAGATCTAATGTGAGCCACTCTTATAAAAAAATGGTCATAGTGAAAAAGCGAGAGGTAAAATTTGTTAAGTTTTTGCTATAGTTCATTTACTTAGATCCATATTATTTTAAATACTGAAGATGGTTATTAATAGGAATATTTCTAATATTTCTGATATTTCATTTTTTCTCTAAGCATAATTATTTTTATTAGACATAGTTATTTTTCGTATTACTATATTTTACGTTTTTTCAGGAAGAAGTGTGTTCATAGGTGGTGATATCTACTCCCAATCCATTTGTAAGTGGACATGGACCGTAGCATATTTGTCTCAACAAATCATATGACGAGAAGGGATTAATCTAGCACATGGTTGTAGAAGGGTCAATTTAATTTAACATCTTCAATCAGGTATGCAAATATTTTCCCATCATTTAAATTTTTAAATTAAGATCTTTAAAATTTTTCGGATTTAATTAGATTTCTTTCTTACTTAGTTATATATATATATTTCAAAATATGTTTATTATTTTTTATTGAGATTAATTATTTATTAATTTTTGTAAGTTTTTTTCTTCTAATTAGTATTTAAAATTTATTGCATTTATTCATAGTTTATTTAGATTAGATTTTTAAATAATAGAAAAAAAGCTTAGCTTTATTCTACAAACATTTAGAGTTCTCTAGATTTTTTTATTTTATTTTATTTATTTATTTATTTATTATTTATTTATTTTTTTTAATATAATTTAAATAGATACTTTATTAGTCTCTTTTGTATTTCTTTTTTATAATTATAGGTTAATTTTTCTTTTCTTTTATTTAACTTATTTTTTTTTTTTGGGGGGGGGAGGGTAACAAAAAAATGGGGTTACATAGCAATGTCCAAAATTCAAGCCAACCTATCACAAGGGAGACTGGACTAGAGCAAAAAATGAACTCTCCTCAAGGATAGGTGATTGAAACTGAACAATTACAAAAATAAAACAACTACTTCTAATATGCGAGCTTGATTGGTCAGATACCAAGAAAACTACATCTATACGATTGCAATGAAAAATGTTAGACATTATGTTGCGAGTTCCGAATTTGATCCTGTTACCAGGATGGGAGCTATTGGCTTGACTATATTTTTCTCCGCTGCAGGGGTATGCCAAGGTGGCACTCTATCCACTCCATTTTGTTATATAGAGTGCTGAGATGATTATGCATGTGGTCGAGGGAATGGAGGATACCCAAGTGGGATTCATGACGCTTTAGGATTGTCCTACCCACCAACCTAGATCCATATTAACCTTGAATCTATAAAGCACCATAGGGATCAAATCTTTGAAGGTGAAAACCTATTTTTTTAGTGCAAAATTTGAGGAAAGGTTTGCACCTTGAGAGATTTTATCCATCTCAGTGCTTGATAGATTCGGGGTTAAGAGGGACCTAGGTTGGTTTTAGTTGTGTGTGGTCACACAAAATTTATTGAACATCTACTTATTCTAATAGTAATAAATATGTTAAATGCATATAAGATTAATCTAGTCATTTTAATTTTAAATTTGCTTAGTTACATCAGTTTGTTGAGATGATAGAGACTGTTAATAACTTGAATGCTGAAAAATGATGAAAGCAATTTTTTTGAATGCAAATTAACAATGTAATAGTGTTGAATGATAGAAAATGTGAATAATAAGAATGTAGTCAATTACAAATAGTCTTCATTGTGATAAATCTCAAACTATTTTCTTCTATTGTTCTTATTGTCACACTTGCTAGTTTTTGCATATTTTCATATTAATCATATGAAAAGGGCAGTTGAAATAATAGACCATTCAAATCTTTAACTTGAGATAATGTAGTAAATGTCAAACCTTGTCTCTCTTACTCTCCAATATTAAAGTAGCTTTCTCCAAAGTCAATCATTGTGACTTATGGAGTGTTAAACCCCAAGTAAGTTTCAATGGTAGTTGTTTTCTATTACCTCATTTGAATGCAAAGTGACAAACACTGTTGAATAATGGAAATTGGGAATAATAAGAATGTAGTCAATTACAAACAATTTATAGTTTCAAGAAGAAACGTTTAAGGTAAGTGAACATTTTATTTAAGATGAGAATTCAAGTATTTTATTTATGTTTGAATCATTGTAACACATAAATCAATGCACATTGTCAATATTTTTTTTGTGCTTACACTAAAATCAATGTACATTATTAATCTAATTACTTTGAAATTAATGTACATCATATATCTAGTTACATATATCTAGTTACATCAATTTAGAAATCAACATCTCCATTGGAATCAATGCATCTAGTGCAAGAAATCAAATATGACTAGAAATCAACATTTACACTGAAATCAATGAATCTAGTGTAAGAAATCAAATAAGATTAAAAATCAACATCTACACTAAAATCAATGCATCTAGTGAAATCAATCAAATAGGATTAGGAACCAACATCTAGACTTAAACCAATGCATCTAGTGCAAGAAATCAAATAGGATTAGAAATCAACATCTACACTTAAATCAATGCATATATTTTAGTGAAAAATCACAATATTCATGGCTTTCTAAATCTAACTTCTTTTACCTTTTGTAAAAGACATACTTCCACTTCCTCTATGGTTAATAATGTTCAATATTATATAATATTTATATTTTTCTCTATGTGTCTCTTTCTTTTTCTCTCTCTTGCCCCCTCGTATCTATGTCTATCTCCCTCCCTCTTTCCTTCTCTCCTCCCCCCTCCCTCTATCCCCTATATCTCTCTCCCCCTGCCATCTATATCTATATATACCTCCATCTCTCTATCTCATCCCCCCCAAACACACATACTCTCTCTCTCTCCATATCTATATACCTCTCCCTCCCTCCCTCTCTATGTCTCTCTTTTCTTCCCTTTCTCTCCCCTCCATCTATATCTCTATATCCCTCTATCTCTCCTTCTTGTCTCTATATCTCACCTGCCAAACTTACACACTCTATCTATCTATCTCTCCCTCACTCTCCCCTACCCGCTCTCTCTCTCTCTCTCTCTCTCTCTCTCTCTCTCTC
>APFE031215453.1:112131-128515 GCA_000404065.3 Pinus taeda
GCTCTCCTCTCTCCCTCACTTTTTCTCCATCTCTCCCTTGTTAATCCCCCTCTCTCTCTCCACCTTTCTCTCCACCTTTCTCTCTCTTTGTATTCCTTCTTCCCTCCCTCCCTCTACCCCTCAAACTCCGCCTCTCTCTATGCCTTCCTCTCCCCTTCTCTCTCTCAAGTCCTCTATCTCCCCTTCTCTCCCACCTCCCTATGTTCTCTCTTCCTTCCTCTCTCTCCCTTTCTCTCCCACCTCCCTATGTCTCTCCCCCCATCTCTCTCTCTCTCTCTATGTCTCCCTCTCTCTCTCTTCCCCTTCTCTCCCTCTCTGTCTCCTATCCTTCTCTCTCTCTTCCCTCCTCTCATCTCTCCCTCACTATCTCCTCTCCTTCCCTCCCTCTCCTCTCCTATCATCTCTCCCTCACTATATTCTTTCCATCTCTCCCTTGTTACTCCATATCTCTCTACACCTCTATCTCTCTATCTATTTCTTCTTCCCTCCCTCTTCTCTCCCTAGCAAACTTCATCTCTCTCTCCCATCCTCTCTCTCTCCCCCCTGCATCACTCTATATCTCTCTCTTCGCCTCTCCCCCTCTCTTTGTCTCTCTCTTTTTCCTTCTCTCTCCCCCCTCCATCCATATGATCGAGTATTATCAATCTATGTAATCAATAATATATGTAAGGTCTAATATAATAATATTTATAATCGAGATGATGATTATTATAATATATTAGAAAGCCAACAATCAATATTATTCATTATTATACCAATAATAATATATACAAAATTAACTTGTTAAAGAAACAACAATATGTTGACTTTACATTATAGACATACCAATTTCTTTTAATGAAATTGGTAGCTCTGTGACTTACATTTTTACATTTTGTATTTTACTTTTTACATTTGGCATTTACAATTTAAAATTTTACATTTTGGAATACATTTTACATTTATATACGTTATATTTTGAATATTAATTAAAACATATGAACCTGACATTTAATTTTTCTTTGTTTTTACTCTATATATATATATTTTCCTGACATTTAAAACATGTTGACATACTTACATCATGCCTCAAAATCTCCTCCGTACTGGGTTATAGGGCGCCTCTCAACACAACTGAAAATTTCATTTGCTAATATAGATCAATAGCCTGCATATAGTGGTTGTATCTCCCTCTCGTATTATTGGTGTTTGGGACCTAGTCAGCCCACTCCACAAGAACTTTTGTGTATAAGAGGAAGGATCGGTGAGAGGAGGCTTCCTCCTTCGTGCTGGTGAGCTCATCCTAAACTTGGGCTAGGGTGATTTCTCAAAAATGAGAAGATGATGATTGAATTTTATGGTGCATGTGAGTTTGTCCTTGGTAAAATCACTAATGATAAGTGACAACCCCTCTACGAACTCAATCCCATTGTCGTGTCATGGTGAAACAAGCAAGAAAGATGTCTGAAATGACCTTTCCTTCCCAACATTGGGAGGTAGACTAGAGGGCCCAGGAAGGAGAAACCCAGAGTGAAAAATACCAGCTCAAGAGCCCAATTACATAATCACTTTAGAGGTCGCAAGAGTCAACTAGTACATATGTTGGTGTAATAACTCATTTACTTAATTCCTCTTTTCGGTGCCTAGTTTGCCAATAGAATGCTTTAGACCACATGTTTTTCCATTGTTTGGAAATTTATCTTGACAACAAAATAAGTTCAAAACTACTATGAAAAGGAATCAAAAGAAATATCCTCTCAGCCTGGAATCTAGAAGAGAAACCTGAACTAACTTCTGATTTGTTGGCCCTCCTGGCCTCTTTATGCCAACAAAGGTTTAAATTTCCAGCATTATGACAAAATAATCACATAGGAAACTGAGCAACAAAGATGAACATGAGGGCATATGAATTTACCTCCAGAGTTTGCATAGTTGGAAAGAGGGGGAACTCCAAGAACCTAACCAAGTTATGTGTGTACCAGAATGAGAATTATGTAAATAAAATCTATGATTATAATATAATAGAGTGACTAGTCTTCTAAGAAAATACCAAAGAGAGATACTCGAACTAGCACCAACCCTAATTACACACCAAACTTCATTGCACCAATGATACACTAAAATGATCGCCTGAGACTCTTGCTTAGGCTGCAAAGGGAAGGATTTCTGAGAGAGCCCAACAGGGCCAAACATGCACCAACAGAAGACTAGATAATACCCCCCATAGTCGAGACTTTGATAAACTACCCTTCAATCAAAGAGACCTCCGAGGAGTCTAGAATGAGGTCCCAGATAGGGAGTAGAGCATAAATAATCTAAGAGGAAAATACACATAGAATATGGAGGCTATATGGGGATTTCTCTACAACTATATTCCAAAAACCTCATCTCAGGTCAATAAAAAACAGCTTAGAGAGCCCATGTCACCGTGGCTAGCCATCTAAGGAAGAGGAAAACCACTAAACTTGGAATCAAAATAGAAACAACATATCTACAACTGGAATTTAGGGCCCAAGATGAGCAACAATGGACAAACCATATAATTAGGGAACTACACCATATCATAAGCCAAGAGATAAAGGAAAACAACCTCTTCTGCCACCCAAGCCTGGTGATTCGGCTACAACCTTTGGAATTCACCTTAATTACTTTGAGGATTTGGAGACTGGTAAACCAAATATAACACAGTTTGACCATCCCATTGTGTCTTTCCTAGGGGTATGCCCTTGCATCCCCCCCATTGTGTCTGAGACAATTAAATAACGTCACTATAGAAGTCACACGCTTGAATTTATTGAGCTTCCCACTCTGATCAGAGTGTTGTCCCATCTATTTCTACCAGAGGGGGGACTTAATAGCCACACAGGGAAACACTAACATTTTTTTGGGCGTGTTTCCACTACTTCCCATGTGATCGCCAAGTGGGGAAGTGGTAACCCACCCCCTCTTGGCATGCACATGCCACCTCATCTGGGGGATTTTATGTATCTTAGCTAATTTAAGTAACAATTAACATTTTTTTTTAAAGTTTCCTTTTAGTTAAACATTTAATAAATTTTTATAGTGAGCATTTATTTTAGAATACATTTATTTTATAATTAGAATTCATATTACATTAAATAAAGTAAAAAAAAACAAAAGAAAGTAACCATCATTATAAAAAGGGAAAAATATATATATATACTAAAAAAAGACAAACCAAAAAAAACAAAGGGGAAGTCAAGTTTTTGCTAAACTCATTTTTTTTTGGAGTGCATAAATTATTAATTCAAATCCATACCAATTAAAATAGTTTAATTTAAGGTAATACTAAGAACACATTAAATCTTGGGCGCATAAATATAATTTGCACAATTCTATTTAAATGAATGTTTGGTATTGAAATCTACAATTGAATAGCAATCCTATAACATCAAACATTTACAAGCACATTTTTCTTGCACATTTTTCTTATGGAACAAAATTTATGATTATGTTTGATTTACTCCTAATAATTTGTGTAATGCATTGTTAAACAATTGGTTTAATTGTCACTTCAACTCATCTTCTAATGGGACGAAAAAATAATTGTTCAACTTTTCTTACAATTTGGACACATGAATATAACATTAATTTACTTATAAATTTGGACGATTTTAAACTAAGGCGTTTTATATGACCTCTCATTAGCATATAATTTATCTTGCAAATTATGGTTGATACAATCTTTATTGCTACCAATATGAATTGATATGCAATCACATTTCTAGCATAAAGGGCACTTATTCAAATCACATGTTACATGGTTCAAAAATGGAATATTGTTGAAGAAACACAAGAATGCTTAACATAATCAATAAAACTGGTGCATAAATTCATGTCATGACTCCTAAATTGGCATGGTAGATATATGGTGATATGTCTATAGGAATTTTGTAAGGTTTATCAATTACATTTAAAATGCACACCTATAGATGATTGAAACATTACTTGGAGCATTTACTTGAAATACTCATTTATCATTTGATTCAAAAAATTATACTTCCCAATGGAATGAATGGTGGTAATGATATATGTTGAAGGAAACAAGTAAATAGTCTCACACATACTTCTGAGAAAGAAATTCTCATAGAGATTTAGGCTAGAGATATGTTTTGGTGTTTATATATAACAATAGGATTTGTTGTTGTGCAAGTAAAATTGTGGCTTGGGAATCATACATGCAGGGAAACCTCAATACTTGAAGAGGCTACTCATTGAGCCTAAGGCTCTCTAGTTGCAAGTTCAGGTTATCCCTATTGGTACCCATTCAAGTAGTATTGCATTAGATATAATTAAACACAAGCAATACTTCCACATACCTTGAGTATATCATAAGTCCCCTTAAGTATCCTGAAACTAGCCATTATGCACCTGAATGTCATAGTCCACTGATAAATAAATAAATAAATAAATAAATAAATTGAGGAGATTACCCTCTTGTATTGACATCACATCAATATATCTAAGGGCTATAGAACCATGCGTTCCTATTTTACAAGTCATTTCTTGCTAAGAAGTCCTTAACTTTAAATTTGTGTCATTTGATTAGTGATTGCATGTTATTTGTGGGATTGAATCAGAGGTTCTTGAATGTATCTCCTACTCTATTGAAATATCATTTGATTAATATATATGGTTTATGTGCTATTGAAAATTAATTAATTTGCAATATTGATTGGTCAAACAATCAATATTTCACAAAGTAATTTTAAACAAGTCAACATATAATTCAAGTCATGCTCTCACTCATACAAAATGACAAGCTTAAGATTAGAAATACAGAGTCCACTTTTAGCATAGGAGATCACAACTAAACCTAGAAGCGAGGGACTAGGTTGTTGAGGTGACAATAGGTACCTTGTCTAATAGTTTACTTAGGTTCTCCCCATCGCGAGGTTAGCTAGGGATAATTCAAGCGATAAACATACACACAAATAATACGCTCCTTTAGAGAATGTGTTTGGCATTTCCTTATGACCTTGTAATTTTGTACAAGTTTGATGTCACTTGGATTCCGTTACACGAGAGTTACGCACTCAAATTTATCTTCCCTTAAATCAAAACAAGACAAGTAAATTACAATTAATTAACAAACAAGTTATTGAATCTTTCTTTTGCTTTGGTCTATAGAGAGTAGAACCATGAAGTGGACAGACTCTCCAAAGCTAGCGCGGACATGGACAAGGACAAGGGAATATGGAAAATCTCATAAACCTCCTAGGATAACAACTCAAAATATTTTCACTCATCTTGGCTCTAAATCTAATTGGGTCCTACTAAAGGACATATTTTATCTATTTTTTTATGCCACATCTTTAGGTTTTTTTTTCGGGCACTTTTGGTATCAATATTCCCTCAAGAATGTAATCAATTTCGAATATGATATAGAAATATTATAGTTTTTTTGGATATCTTGCTGATGGTTTATAAACCTAAATTGACAATGTACTACAATGTTGGTTTGAGGGGGATTGACCCAGGTTCAGAGCATGCTACACACCAAAAAAACCCTCAACTACTGGCCCTTTTGACAACGACATGCAAAAAGATCACAGTCTCATCCGAAGTAGTTATGGGAAGCTGCATAACCAAGCTTCTGCAATCGAAGGGATACCTGCACAGTGGCACCGTGTATTAACTTTGCGTGCATAAGAAATTTTTGGAGATTATTACTTTAACAAAAGTACATCAAACTCGTAAACTCTAATAAATAACAATACATTTTACAGTTCCTTCGCATAACTCAACGAAACACATACATAATGATACTAACAACAACAAAGACTAAACACAAAAATATATACAGTTCTTCACCAAAACTTCTTCTCTATTGATATAAATATTCCGTACATATACGTCTTCGACCTGTTCACCCAGTTGTAGGTGGTCTGCGCACTCAACTGTAGACTCTTCCAGGCCTCCATGCACTCAGCTGCAGAGCCTTCCCCAAAACTACATACTACAAATGTGAATATAGAGATTCAATTCACTTATGATATGACATGGAATCTCCTTATTCGATTACAAAGTATTACATCTCCTTAAATACATTTCATCTTTACAAAAACCATGGTCCACATACCATGGATCCACAAAGCAAGGACTAATACCTAATATCCGTTACGAAATAAGGGCTTTATCCCATCCCCAAAGCCCTAAAATTTCGTGCGATGAATATATATTTGCCAACTTCACGTGGTTTGCTCCTTATTTTGCAGGGTCTTTTACCCAAAACTTGGACCAAGTTGGGCCATGCCCAACAGATCACCAACACTCATCCATGACTCATCCTGAGTCACTTAGCTTTGACATCCTTGATCTTTGTTGCGATCTCGTTGTACACAACATTGTACTGCTGGAGCGTTTCTGCCATCAATTTTTCTTCTTGACATGTTTCCTTCAACAAATATTCTGTAGTAGGGCCAATAGTATTTTGCAGTATCTCCACTTCCCCTTTCTTCAATTACTTTAGCCTCTTGTCTATTGTCTCGAAAGTTGTAGGGCTTCCTCCTACTATGACTGAGTTTTTTCCTACAAGATCTGTACTTTCCTCTGAAGATCATCTATTTGCATATGGAGGTTCATTCCTTTAGAAATGTTGGAAAGCCTCTGCAAGACTGGTAAGGTCTTCACAACTACCAGGATCTCATCGCACTACTTCTGCCTGGCCTGCAGTTCCTCCTCAATATTAAGGATGTTTGGATCCTCCTACAGCGAGGTCCAAATCTGCATTATAATGTCGAGTAGTTTTCCACAATCTACCACCGTATGAGATATGCCTTTCAATGTTGTGCTAAGGTACCTTTGTCTTTGCTCCTGAAACTCTAGTGGCATCATTGGCTACAACCTTATTTGCAGCTATGATATCTGCACTTCCTATTCAAATTTCAACTTAGCCATCACATTCTTTGAGTCCTTGATCACGAGGGTGAGCTTCACAAACTTTTCTGTTGGTGCTTCATCCTCTTGGACCTACATGTCCGAAACTATGCTGCAAGTCTCAACAATGGCCTTCTCCAACTATTCTCATTACTGCCTTGCTTCCTCTGTATCCTTGGCTAATTGCTTCAGTTCCTTTTTCTGACTCCTCCTTTTCTTTTAACAACGACATACACTACTCTCGTTCTTGCAATTCTACGTTGATACCTTGGTGAAAGTCATGCAACATCTGGAGGGGTTGTGCAACGACATTCATTTGGATACTACGTCATTCTTTGACTCGCTTTTTGTCTGATGCTGTTTCAAACTTTAGTGCCCCAATTGGCACGTGCAACATCCTAACTCAATAAGTTGTTTCCAATCTTTGTTCTAGCTGCAACAACTAGGTTACCTACTCTGATTGCCTCACTGCCTGTGGCAATGCGTTCAGCTTCGTGATGCCCTGCTACACCTCAACCAAGATTGCTTTGCAATGATAATCAATCTTGTCCCAAGTTTTTGTGTTGATCTCATAGATCTTTTATGTTATCTCGTCGATGTCCCCATCAGTGAGGATGAGCGACACTTCTCCCTTACTCTTATCCACCTTCTGCTTCTTTCTTGGCCACATTTTCACCACAAAGGGTGAATCTTCTGATACCTCCACATCACTGAGGTGTTATTCATGTTCTTGTCCTTTTCCTATTTCTTCTATCTCTTCATCAACATCTTTTCTACTATTACCTGCACCCTGCGAAGCACCCTTCTCTGTTCCAACTGCTCCAACCGTTCCACTGGGTGGCATCATCCATTCCTCTGACCAATCTTATACTACTGTGAGAAGATCATCTTGTGTTACCAAGTATGGAAATGGATGCCATGTCTCTATTGGGTCCTTCCTCACTTTCACATACGCTTTGTGAAAGCCTGCCTTGAATTCTATGATATGACAATACTATTTATACAAGCTCAATGACAGTCTAAGATATTGATTCATCACCATATGCAAATACATCACCATGACTACAAATAATATCTTGTTCTCTATTGCGCACGTTGACTCCTTTGTAAACCATAGCAAAGCATACCTTGCTGCGTTGCATACATCTATCTTAATAGTCAGAAATTGAGAATCTTCCGACTCCTTCCATGCAACAAGAGCAATAAGAATTAGCGGCCAGGAATAGTGGAAGGTCTTGCCTTATTCATGTGCTTCCCGGAAATCCATCAAAAACTCTTTACATAGATAAGAAGCCTAGTTGAACTGGATCCTTGTGCTACTCTTCTATGCTAATGACACTATTGTTGCAGTACCTCATTAGCCTTGCACTTTCTCATGATCTTCCCCGCTAAGATATGTGAGGCAAAGCACACACCTTGATCCTCGATAGAGTTTATCTCATATCCACGATATTTCTTCACTAATACACACTTTTGTTTCATCATCTAGGCCATCTCCTTGTCTTTGTTTTTACCCACTAATCCATTTATGGGGTCCTTTCCTTGATATGGCAACGCTATTATTTTTCTAATTAGCATCTCATCAATGGGGATACTCTTCCCTAACCAAATGCAATCATCATGCACTAGTGCGAGGAGCTTCCACACACATATTATACTAAATGGGCTTGGACCGAAGTGTGGCACATTCAACATGTTCAAAAGCCCTGCTCTTTACACTCCTGCAACCCATTCTTGTGGTTCCAATCTTGTAACTCAACTTTCCGGGTAGTAGACTTTATTAAGGTACCTACTGGGCTCAAACTGCAGGTATTTGCTTTTGTCATTGAAATCCCAGTCTTCCATTTTGATATGGGGGATATTCCCCAACACTTCTCCTTTAAAAGGCACCTCCTCTAGAAATAGTGGCGTATAGGTAGCAAATTTTCCTTCCTTTGGTTCCCTAACCAGCTTTGCGCCAGTCTTTCTTAGTGGCATGTACTCTGGGAGCACAGAGGGAATCTCCACATCCTCTGTCTCCTTCCACTGAAACTCAGCTTCTTCCTCATTGTCGTGGACTTGCCGAGGTCCCTCCTGCTGCATCAGTTTATTTCCTTTCTGCATGGGATTTTTTCCTTTATCCTCCACATTCTTTGTCCGTACTTCCTTTGGCATCTTCTTCTGCGGTGATGTTCTTAATTCTATTTCAGAGACCTCAACTATTCTCTTCTCCTTCGTATTCTACAGATGCGATTGTGGTTGTGCTTGCAGTTGTACAAGCACCTTTCTTGGTGACCTTACGCACGTCGGGGACATGGGTACATTCGCCCCTGTGATCTTTCCTGGTTGTGACTCTATGATACTAGCTAGCAATTTCTTTGTAAATATCCTAACCAATTCTTCCGAGCTCCTCTTATACATGTAATAGCTCTTCTTCACTTAGGCACAATTTCTTACTTCTCTGGGCAACAAATTGTAATATGTGGCACGAGATGCAAATTTTATAACGATTTTGAATTCCCAGGCTCATGATTGGCTTAGATTTGGCTCATTAAATGAAGGTATGGGCTAGATACAGCCAACTATGTTTCATAAATGCTTTTCACCTGCGCCTCTCAATTGTAATTTCCTTTTAACGGTGACCTTTTTCCTTCCAACGGTCATATTTCCAGCTAACTTCGTCAAATTTCCATTTTGGTGCAGTCACCTCTTCTTCGTCATATCCCCTTAAGACTTCATCATACTTCTGAGTATTGCGTAGTGATATTCCTTCAGCGAAGTCCCTTCCTGTAGAGTAGTTTATAGTCTTGTGCCCACTTTCAACTGCAGGTGGCACTAAGACTTCCTTTCCTTCATTTTTCAGTGCGAAGCTCCAGGGACATATTCGTCCCTGTACATCTTCATTCTACTACCATTCACTTGTCCTAGAATCATCTCACAATTCAACTTCGTGAGCTGAACAACACCACCATCTAAAATGTTCTTGATGATATATGGCCCCAACCAATGTGTTTTGAATTTTCTTGGGAACTTTGTGAATTTATTTTCATATAATAATTCAAGATCTCCTTCTCAAAATATCTTCTTCTTGATGTGCCTGTCATGTCGGGATATTTCCCTTGCTTTCTACACCTGTCGATGGAATCCTGCTATGAATCTGTCTTCTTCTAAAGCTAGTATCTGTGACATTCTTTCCTTCATCATGTTTGGGTCTACATATCTGTGACAACTGCAATTCTCAGACTCAACACAATGTATTCCATAGGAAAAACTACTTCTTGTCTATATACTAGCCTGAAAGGTGTATTCCCAGTCAATTTTTTGCATGTCATTCTGTATGCCCACAACACTGCTGGAATCCTTGAGTCCCAATCATTTCTATTTACCTTGCACACCTTGGTCAATGTGTTCTCCAGAATCTTGTTGAAAGCTTCCACTGTCCCATTTTCCCGAGGATGATAGGGAGTGATTTTCTGATGGTAAACCTGAAATTCCTCAGTTAGTGCTACAATTGTCTTATTCAAGAAATTTATCCCCTGGTCACTCATCAAGATCTTTGGACAACTAAATCTGGCCAATATATATTCGAAAATGAACTTCACAGCGGTTTCTGCACTGGAATCCTTCACTGGTTTGCCTCGGCCCACCTCGTCAAATAATTAGTCGTGGTGATAATATATCTTGCACCAGTCCTTTTCCCAAGCAGACTGATAGGTCCAACAAAGTCAATTGCTCATTTATCAAAATCCTGCAAAGTCACCTATGGTACTAGTGACATTTCATCTCTTCTGGATGGCTTTCCTGTCCCTTGACATACATCACATGCTTGACAAAAGTCTTTCACATCCTTATGCACTTCAGGCCACCATAACTCGACTCTTAAAATATTCTATGCAATGCATTTTCCTGCATAATGCCCACCCGCGACTCCTCCATGAGCTTCCGTTAGAATGTTGCATCTTTCATGTTTAGGTATGTATTTGCGCAATACTTCATCCGGTCCCATTTTATACAAGTGTCCGACAATCAACAAGAAATCAGTTGCTCGAACCACCAATTCCTTTTTTTGCTTTGTAGTGTACTCTGCGGGCGCCATTCTTGTGGAAAAAAACTAAATAATATCTGTGAAGTGATCATCTATGACTTTGATTGTGGATAATTGTGCATTGGGAAAATTATGTTCAATATTCAAAGGTTCTTCTCCTATCTCTATCTTGAATTGTAGGTTTTAACCCCGTACAGAAATTACCTGCATACGAATTCTAAATCACAGGAAAAAATAAAAATGCGAGAGCATAACACATAAAACACATATACACAGAGATTTCCCACTGGATCCCAAAATCCGGACTACCAGCTTGATTTTTCATTATTTTCCTTTCAATGTTACAAGACATATTTATACATGCCGAAGCATCCAATACCATGGACCAAAAAACCATCATGTCCAAAACCATGGACCGAAAACCATAGGTAGGTTCGCCCAACCTAATATAGGGTCCAAATTTTTTTTTTCCTGGGGTGCTGCCCGGACCCCGTACAGGGGGCTACCTGCCCCCCAAAACCCCGGTAGACACAGGGGGGGCTGCCCCCCTATGACCCCCCGCTACACAATCGGCGCAACGAAGGGGGGTCAGCCCCCCTCTAACCCCCCGGTTCACTACGTAGGGTAGTCGTGGAAAGAATATAACACAACCCAACATGGATAGGTGATTAGGTCCAACATTCAATCTTGCCAGCTTTACTATAACTTCGAAATAATATTCTTGGAATAATAACAACCATCGACAAATACTCCCCCCTAGAACATGCTTATTCACCAAGTACTTTAGCGTGGAATGATCTGTGAACATCTTAAAGTGTGCTCCCAACAAGTAATGCTTGAACTTCTGTAGTGCATACACCATAGCTAACCCCTCTCTTTCTGTCGTGATGTAATTCTTTTATGCCTTAGACAACTTACTACATGCAAATGCTATGGGATGATCAATATCCCCTGCTCCCATTTGCGTTAGTACTACTCCCAAATCTATGCAAGATGCATCAACATGCACATGAAACTATTTCTTCCAGTCTGGGAAAACTATAATCGACACAGTTACCATTTTTTTTTCTTCAGTACGTCCAAGCTCTTCTAGCATTCTTCATCCCATTAGCGGGTCACATCCTTCTTCAACAACTTATCCATCGACGCAGTTATCTACACATACCCTTTAATAAACTTCCTGTAGTAACCATTGTGTCCTAGTGTAGTACGCAATTGTCTTACTTTCTTAAGTTTTGGAAGGTTTACAATGACTGCAATCTTCGTCGGATCCACCATCAATCCTTGTTTACAAACCACATGTCCCAACAATATTCAAAATGGCACATAAAAAAGTGCACTTCTTCAGGTTCAATGATATTTTATACTACCTACATGTATCCAACATCAATCTTAAGTTCACCACATGCTTCTTTAATAGCCCAAATACTGTCCAATCGTTGAAGTAAGCTTTGAGAAATTTGTGTATGTACTCCTTGAAAGCTGCAATTACAAATCTGGAAAATATAGCAGGCACATTCTTCAATCCAAAAGGCATCACTATGTACTAATAAGAGCCCCATTTCGTCGCAAAAGTCGTTTTATGTCTATCTTCTGGTGCAATTCTGACCTGATGATACCATGTGAAGCCATCCGTAAAAGAGTAAGCCTATTTTCCTCCTACATTATCCAATACTTCGTCTGTAAATGGTGTAGTAAAAGGGTCGTGTAGGTGTGAATCATTCAATTTTGTTAAGTCCACACAGATTCCAATTTCCCCTTTTGCCTTCTTTTCCTGAAATACCATGGGAATTACCCATTCAGACTCTTCGACAGGTTCAATTATCCCCACTGTTAAAATATTATCCATTTCTTCTTTTACCTTTTCCTTATACTTTGGATTAAGTCTATAAGGCCTCTACTTAACAAGCCTCACATAAGGATTCAAAGGAATCCTCATAACTTCCAAATCCCCTATGATGCCTTTCATGTTTGAAAATTTAGTGGGAAACAACTCCTGGTATTCATGCAATAAATATGTTATCTTGCTGACAATGTCTTCATCCTAGTAATCTCCTATTGTTGCATATTTCGGTTCAGCCTTTGACCCTATATTCACCTTCCTTGTCTTCAATGGCTTTTTTATATCAAGCATCTCTATTTTCAGGTGCATTTACTTCGCGATTTCCCTCTGACTCTTTGATATCAATGTTGTGAGGATCTTCGTCCTTTTCTGCAGTGAGATTATAACATTCTATCACCATTTGTACTTGCGCAACCCAATCAGGTTGCCAGATAACTGGAACTTCATTTTCAAAAATCTTCTTCTTAACTATATTTAGGGTTGCATCTTCATGTGGACAATCATTTTCAAATCTGAATGTCATTATGAATCCATCAACCATCTCTGCCCAGCTAACAGTGTCATGTCAAAGTTCAGTTTCCAAATACCAGTTCTGGGGGATTGTCTTCAAGGTATGGATGAAGCCATGCACCCATTCTTCTGGTAAAATTTATCCCCAAGCTGCCATACATTGCTATATGTGGTCTCTAGGATCATTCTGGTCATCATATTTTTCTGCGAGCTCTGTTTCTACTTGTCTAAATATTACCCACATCAACCTCCTACATTTTTTCCAATCTGCTATATTCTTCTTCTGAGTACCCCACTATCTAGTAGGACTAGCCCTCATTGTTTGATCCAGAGCTAATAGTCTCTGACATTCTGGTACCCGTCTTTCATAGCCTCTAAAGAAAGTATTTACATCATGTTAGTGTCAGTCTTTGCAGCCTTCCTCCAGTGATCAAACATGCTCTTAAAAAATGATTTTAAGGTTTCAAGGTCAAATTTTGTCATTTCAGTGAGTCTTCAAGCAAAATTTGGTCACTAGGTACTAGGTCTAGGGTTTGTTTTCGCCCTTGTCAAAGTTGTCCAAATGACGTTCCATGTCACCATTCAACTGAGTGTACCATAATTCAAAAGGGTTGTCATCATCATGTCAAGTTCCACTGGGTCATTTTACACCTTGTTCACGCTTCAGTTGAGCTTAGGTAAGGTTCATTTCCCTCTCCTAGGGTTTTGAAGGTAATTTCGCTTGGATGGTCAAATCATTGGCAAAAATTATATCCTGATGTTCATACACCTTCCCCTATCCTCAATGTACCTTATTAAACACTTCCCATCACTGAGATCCCCCAAATTCCTCATTTTCACACAAACCCTAGTTTATTGCTACAACTTGGCAATTTTCTAGGTTGGGCCTGTGTTTAGCCCTTTTGGACCCATTACCCTCACTAAATTTCTGATATTCCACTTTCCCCTACTTCCTAACGTCCCTCCCCACTTCCAAAAATTTTCTCAAGAATTTAGAAGCCCCTTATCCCCTTCATTTCGCTTCATTTCGACAAATCCCTTGTTCCACACATCGGGGTAGGTTTTACTCAAATGATGTTTCTTAGCAATAAAAGATTAATTTAGGAAATCTGAGAGAGGTTTTTGTCCACAATACTCCAAGGAAGAAAAACCTCCTTCACTTTTTACACAGGTGTCGTGGTTTTAGAGAAATGTCAAAAATATCGTTGCCTCAGGAGAATTAAATGCACCTCTGACGTGACCTTGGGAAAATCAATATTTCTCCTAGCTTGGTTGGCCAAATTACTTGCTTGATGAGTCAAATGATAACTAGACACAAATATATTTCCAATGAGATATCATGGGCTCAATTTGGAGTTGAGGAACACCTTAAAAAGTTGACTGTAAAAGCACTCTGCCTTGAGACAACCTCATTTGGCACATTTTGACCAGTCATGGGAGTTTGATTTTTGACAGGGCAAATGAACTCCAAATTGAAAAATTCCAGTTGGGTTGCAAAATAGACTCAAAGAACTTTCCAAAAAGCTATCCTGCACCAATTTGGACACCGGGAAGGCCTCCAAAAGGCTCCTGCAAAAGGGCGCGGCGCACTGGGAAGGCGAGGCGCATTGGGCTGCCCTCCACAGTGCAAAAAATACACTGGCGCGGTGCACTGGGAAGGCGTGGCGCATTGGGCTAAAAAGCCTAAAATTCATTGAAATCTTCCTCCAAATTTCAAATTCTTCATTCCACAAGTAGGTAGAGCCTCCATTTGTGTGTTTCATCCAAGTTTGTGCTAGGGTATGGTGGTTGATGGATGGTAATGATTGAAACAAAAACTTGAAACCCTACCTCTAAAGTGCCTAAAAGGAAAATTGTTGTGGGTTCCAAAATCCTTGTTTTGCTACCAAGGTCACTCCTCCTTCCTCATTTCTCCCTTTTTTCATCATTTCCTACTCCCCCCTAAGCTCATCAATTCCTTCTCCTACATTTTCTTTCCTACATTCAAATCCCAAACCCCAAAACCCTAGCCCTTACAAAAAATCTCCTAACCCTATACATAAAACCCCTCAAATATTCCTACCTTTCCCTAATAAAATTTATCCTAATATCCCCTAGTCCTTACTATTTTCCCCTTCCTAACAGTCCCTTGTTGCATTTTTTCCCCTTGGTGGCAGAATCCAACTACATTACACAAGAGCACTACACAGTTTCATACACCATCACATCATGGCGGCACAAGGCAAACCTATTGAGCAAAGGGACGAGGACTGAGAGAATGTTTTAGAGAAAGTGAACATTAACTTAGAGAAGTTGCTGGTGAAGGCTAATAGGGAGAAAAGCATGTTAAGGCGCATGACTTATCATTATGTTAAACAGACATGGACAGCGGAAACAAATAGGAAAGATAAATCATGCATTGCTTTTTTTATTCACAAATGATGTATATTTATGGTACATTATGTGACTGTTGGGATTCACATCCCAAGGTCTCTTGGACTGCTTTGTCCATTCGGCTTCCACGCTAACCCTTTAGGATTAGGTGTCCAACATTCCCCCCCTTAATCCGAAGCGTTATGTATGAGTCCAAGAAAAGAGCTGTAATACAAAATGTGCAATAACGCATGGCAGCACTAGGCTGAATGTGCTCTATGAAATGTTGGTAAAAAAGGGCGGTGGTTTAAGGATAGCCACCAACACTGGAATGCTTAGTGCAGTTCCCAGAACTCTTCCAAAATTCACAAGAAGCTGTAAGTCTTCTGCTAGAGGAAGTGATCCTATTGTTTTAAAGAGGGAAACCTTCAACCATAAAAGGGAGGCCTCACCCCGCATAAAAGGTAAAACTTCAACCTGAAAAGGGAAGTCTCAACCTGTGATGGTTTAAGGATGACCAACAACTATGGAATGCTTATGCAATTCCTGGAACTCTTCCAAAACTGGCAAGAAGCTGGAGTCTTCTGCTAGAGGAAGTGTTCTCAATTTTGTCTCCAGAACTCTTCCAAAACTGGCAAGAAGCTGAAGTCTTCTGCTAGAGGGAGCGTCCCATATTTCCAACTAAAGGCATGTTCACGGACATCTTTGTCTCTGGCTACAACTCTGAAACTGATGTGGCAGGTTGTGGCTCAGGCTTGCTTGATGTGGCTTTGAAG